>JAQQAE010018363.1:0-11215 GCA_029823295.1 Pseudamia nigra
TGCAGCAGAAAGGCACTTTATTTCTCATCTCATCCACTCGTATTATCCAGTGGTTTCACTAAGATATGCTTATATCATTTCTTTTAACCCAGTATTTATTTTGGCTAAAACTAAATGATAGTAAACCCTCCCTGTGTGCTGACATTTAATTAGCAAAATTTGAAGAGCTCGATTTGTTCAAATCACTCAAGGTTAGAATGAAAGAACAGATTTACAGATGTAATGAAAGCGGACGACCTGAGGCCTGATGAAACTCAAATAGTTTGCATGATCCATCAGTTTCTGACGTCCTCATTCGTTTGACATGAGCATGAAAGAATGTGCTTTGAGCGTAGAGACCGTTGGTTCACACTTCAGGGAAAAACAAGGCACAAAAGAACTTGGGCTCTGTTGAAAGAAAAAAAAAAGAGGGAAAACAAAGCAGGAGGACGGTGGCTCAGGCTGCTTCTCCTAGAGTTGAGCAATGCCTTCACATAACTGGGAGGTGTTATCACGGGAATGACCTACCTCCTGATTTGGCCAGAAGACTATTTGTTGTCTTGTGTGATGGGACCCCACGTTGTTCAAACAGCTCCGCCCTCACACCTGAAAAATCGAAGACCTACCAACAGTGGTAATGATTTGGACTCAGGCGGTGGTGCCCCTCAGTCTGCTTCTCTTTCGTACTGCAGGTTTCCTCTGTGTTTCATCACCACGTTTTTTCAGTGTCTGGCAAGAATGATAACATTGGGATCCCACTGTAGATTTTTCAGATACCTAGAGTGTGTATTTAGTCTGCTCAGCAACCGCCAAGTTACACACACCTGCTCCAGTCCAACCTCAGCACTCTGCCTTCTTCAAACTCTGATTCTGTATCCTCCGTTTATTTGCTGCTCTCGCTCAGCTTTCAGAAAACCAGGCCGTCAGACGATACGCTGCGAATGACGCCCGTAGCCTATAGTGATCACTCTTGTAATATACTGATAAAAGAATCACTTTTCAGTGTGCAGCATGTGGAAGGCAGGCTTTTCTCAAGATAATTTATGGCTGGAGAATTTTTGAGCAGAAAAAATATGACCATGTGAGTGTATAGAAATCTGAGCTAATCAAAATGAATTTAAATGTTAAGTTGTGGTTATGTATCACTATGTTGCCACTGATGGCAGGAAAAACTGGTTGAAAGAAAGTAGAAAGCTTTTATGTTTGTTAATGTTTACACTTAAATCAGATGTATCCTGAAAAATTAAATGAAAATGAACAGAGTGAATAATCAACTTTAGGTATTTTCTGTTGAACTATGTACAGGTTTTGGAGTCGATCTCAGTTTGAAGTGTTTTGTCGCCTGGGTTTGAATGCGAACAGCGCAGGTACAGTAGATTGAAAGCCTGCTTTTCTGCTGTTGTAACAGATTGGCATCTGTTGCTCTGACTGCATTTCTCTGCTACCTCTTTAAATATGCGCTTGCTCATATACACACATGCACTTAAAACTGCACTGGCAGGTGAACACACACACACACATACACACTGATGCAGACACACTACAGCACACAGCTCACGTGTGCACTTCTCTCCCTCACCAGCAGTTTTTGCCAATGATGCACTTGTTTTTGTCTAAATGCTCTGCTACATGTGACATCTATACAATGACCTGTTGTTATCTTCTTTATTTCTTCTGTACAAACAAACCTTAATCTCTACAGCATAGTTAGACTTGGCTTAGCCAAGTTGCATAGATCTAAATTGAAGTGAACATTAATTGATCCAGTACATTCTGAACAAATTTTTTTACAAACAATGAAATGCACATATTGCTCAGCTCAGTTGAACCTTGGTGTGCCTAGAACCCATAGCCTTATTTTGGGACAATATCAGGGGTTTAAGACCAGAATACTGGACGCTTTGTCTGTGTATTTCTGATGTTAAGACAGTCTCATTACATTTAAGTAGCTGTTTATTCCTCTCTTCATTTCCACATATTTGTTAGTTGCTCTTATCTTTTGTCCTCATGTGACAGTAGCTTGTGTTTGGGAGGTGCACATCCTCCTCCATGAATTATATTTGGTTGTTTCAAACAATCAGGCCTGCTCCTCATCACCTTAAATCTGCTGTGGCTATATGACGGCATAAACTGTTTAACCTTGACAGAGTAAATCTCTCTATTTTAAGTAATCTCTTACAAAGAGGGTTAGCTCCCTTTTATAAAAGATTTGCAAAATTTTCTTGTGTTAGCAGGCTAATTTATTTCTAAAGGTTCATGGTGTTAAGTATTAATGAATCATTAACGTGGGTCATAAATTAAATAAATAAATTTGTGGATATTTATGTTCACAAAGCAGCTTAAAGCCAGCCACATTCAGTTTTTACCGCTGTAAAACATGACAAGAAAAAGGCTCATTAAAATGTATCTATTCACTTTATCAGTGATGTTGATGGCTAAGACATAATGAATCATATTGTTTGAAAATTCAAGTGGCTGTGTTAGCAGCTAAATGCTAGCCACATAGCAGCTAAAAGACATTAACCCTTTAAAATGCGGCATATTGATTTTAACTAGGAAAAAAAAGACATCCTCAACAATAAAATGTATTTTATTCACTTCATTATGCACTTTACATCGTGGCTTAAACCTAGTGAATGTGGGACAGAAGCTAAGATATGTTAGCAAGCAGCCGTAATAATAAAGTGTTTTATGATTCAGGTAAAAACCAGAACAGGTTATGTGGGAAAAAATAGTGTTAAGAATTTCTAACAGAGAGTTGCCACCAAATATGCCAAAGCTATTACAGCTACCAAATAGACTTATGGATCTTTTTAGTAAAAATGCAAGTGGGGAAAAAAGTCTTAAATATTCTAAAGCCAAATTTTGGGCTTTATAGCTGCGTTAGCATTAGCATGAGAGCCAGGTAGTGGAGTTTAAAAATGGTCTAGGATTGTTGTAACGGAGCAAAGTGGTGATGTGGCGTTTGGCAAACTTTACAATCTAAAGAGCCGTTTTTGGACCAAAGAAAGAAGAATGTGTCTAGAGCTGCACAAACCATCCGAACCATTTATGAACCATATGACACGTACATTTTTAATATGAAAATCAATTAATTTATTATTTTATTCATTTTATCCCTCTTGTTCATCTAGTTTCCTTTGTCATATTTTGTTCATCTGCTTGACTATTTAGCTCATTTTTGTTCATTTTATTAATTATTTTCTTAATTTCTTTATCTCTTTTTGTACAATTTGATATTTTTGGGGCGTATTTTGTCTATTTTGGGGATTTTTTCCCCTCATGTTTAATTTTGCATTCATTTCTTTTGATCATTTTGTTCATTTTATTAATCAGTTTTTTACATTAACATTTTTACATTACATTTTCATCCGGCAAATTTATTATTTTAGTCATTTTTGTTAAATTTACCTGCTTTCTGGATTGTTTCATTTGTTGTTTTGCTCCTTTCTGTTGGTTTTGTTCATTTCGATTATTTTATTTATTTTTGATCATTTTGTGGGTTATGTTTTCTGTTATATGTGTTTTTTTTTCCAGAATTTTGCTTATTTTTCTTCCTTTTGGCGTTTTCAATCATTTTGGTGAATTTTTTGTTAATTTTAGTGATTACTGTGATCAACTATTGTTCATGATCTTGATTTTTTTTTTCTTCTTTTTTTTCATTTTGTGGATTATTTTCTTCAGCTTAATTAGGTCTTTATTATTATGTGTTAATTGGATCACTGGACAAGGCCACAGGAGCCACTAGAGAGGCTGCAGGTTGCAGACCCCTGAGTTAAGGAAAGCAAAGCTACTACAGATTAATCTGAAGGAGTATTTAACACCAGATCAGTGTGAGCTAAAAAAAAACAAAGTCAGCGTTTTCTCAAGTCTTGGTTAACGATTAAGTAGCAAGCTGGAGAAAACGGACCCCACCTCACACCTATGTATAAAATATGAATATTAACTGCAATCTGTGCTCTCCGATAACACAAACCACTGTCACCATTAGAAGAAAAAAGTTTTCAAAGTGTAGTTGAGTCCCAAGATAAGTACCCCCCCGCCCCCATCATATGCACACCGTCATGCAGTAAAAGTCCACAGACCTCAGTGCATCTAACAGAAACAGAAACATAATGTGTCCGATGCCACGGCGGTGCTGTAGATGGCGCCGTCACTAGCCCTCTCAGCAGGTCTAGTAATTCTCTATTCGGTACCTTAACCATTGTCTCCGTTTGTCGTCAGAATCACCGCCTAGTTTTTTTTTTGTGTTGCTGTTTCTTTTTGCTCTTCTGAAGTTGATTCATTGTACTTTGATTACATGCATTGTGCATATGTAGTAAAATAATGATAATGTCCTGGGGAAATTACAAATAAAACAGCTGTACATAATGATGCAATGCAACACCTGTGTCTTTATGGTTTACTTGACATTTTAGTAAAAACTGTACCAAATCATAACATGAGTTTTGAGATCTCAGGGGCCATCGGTGTTGAGCTTGCACAGATCGTCCCGCAGCATGTGTTGAGCAGAGTCACTGCCAAAATAAAATGCATACATAGTGGAATCTCGGGTAATGAAATTGATCCGTTCCGCCGTCATGTTTGTTATGCAAAAGTTCGTAAGACAGGACCGTTTTTTCCATAGGAGTATATGTAAAATCAATTAATCCGTTCCAAGACCCACGAAAACTCCCATATATAGTATGTAAACACACCCGTACATGCACATTTATTCCTTATTATTATTTGAAAAGGAAGTTATGTTAATTATATGAAAAGTAATGCATGAGATTAGTTCTAAAAATGATTTAGAATGTCACCTCCTTCAGCAGTGATGAACGTCGTCCATGCAGCGTGTCACGGGCTGGGTCTGCTGTGCGTGTTTTTTGGTTCTAGGTCCCGCATGCCTCCGGTAGGCTGTTTACGGATTCCAGCAGAGGCTACTGTTGTTAGCAGGTTGCTAGGTCCTGGTCCTGGTCCTGGTTCTGCAGTGGACAGAACCACATTGAGGAAGGAAGGAGAACTAGACCTCAATGCTGTAGAATAAGGGAATAAAACATCACTGCCACATAATGTTGTGTAGGTTCCCCCTTTTGATGCCAGAACACATCTAACCCAAAGCACGAGCTTTAGCAGAACCTCTGAAAGCTGATGTAATAATTATCAGTACATTACACATTAGACATTATAGTGACACATGCTTCAAATCCTGTCAGTTCTGAGCTTGTGCTTATTGTTGTTTAATGTCACAAATACTCAACTGGAGTGAAATCTGGTTGTTCGACCCCAGACCACTTTTGTTGAGGTTCTATCCACTGCAGACTGGAACACGATCTTTGGGTTTGGATGCAGGGACTATTTGGCCATCACTATTTGATCCTTATCAAAGTTGCACAGAAATGTTCTTAGTTTAAACAATTTGCTGCTTTCAGTGCAACGACTTTGAGACTTAAAAAAAAAATACACATGTTCTAACTTAATGGTGCACGGAGGAGGAGGAAGAAAGAGAAAAGACAGTTTTCTCTATACGTATTAATATATTTGAATGACAAAGGAAGGTTTAATGAGCAGAATACGTCCATGTTTCACCTGGTCGTTCCTCATCTGCAGACTCTCTGCTCTGTGTTGATTATTTTACATTCACTAAATTCTTCACAAAACAATATCTGCTCCAGTAAGTGCTCTTATTTGCTCATTTTAAATATCTGACTCAAAATTGTCAAAAATAATGTCCTCACGTAATAAAACGCATCATGTGATACCACTTTATCACCTATGAGGGAAGAGCAGACGTGGGTAGTACTCAAGGACATTTACTCCTTGACATGTAATTGAGTAGTTTTTGCCATAAAATGTGCTGCATGGAGTCTTTTCTCTCTTAAGTCCATTTGTGATGAAAAACGTACTTCTATTCAGTTACATTTGGCCACAGCTCAATGAGTAAAGGTTGAAACAAAATTAAAAGAATCAAATGCAGAAAATAATCAAATAAATTAACAGAAATAAACTTATACTCCAGAAATTGAACCAAAAAAATCAACAAAATGACCAAAATAAGTACAGTGATTAATAAAGAGCAACCAGCATAGCTGAATAAAATTTAACAAATCAAACAACAATACGAACAGTGATCAAAGTTATGAAATAAACCAAACTAACAAAAATGAACACAATATATTATACTTACCGGTAAATAAATTCTACATTAAGTTACTCACTTATACCTGAGTCATTTTAATTGTAAGGTAGCGATATGCGAGTACTGTTTCTGTTTATTCGACAAAGTAATGGGGATGCAAACATCTGTAAAAGATAACGACCTATAAAATCTCAGTCCAAGTGTTTTTCTCATTTCAGGAGCAGAAACTCAAAACTCCATCTGGTTTTATTCCTGAAAATAAACGGCTATTTTAAACAACTACTGTCTCACAATGTTTTGTCACCTATGAATGTGTGTGCGCTGGGATGTTGTTGGAGCCGAAAACGAGTTTCCCTCCTTACAATGAAGATTATGTTGTTACGATGCTGTTTCCGTAGGCGTGGGATTCAGCTCAGGGACTGACTGACGGACTTGTTCGGAGGAAGCTCGCTGTCATTAGCCCACTTGCAGACAGCTGGGTGAAACAAGGTGATTTAAGCGGCTGTGGGACAGACGGCGAAGGAACTCGGAGACGGACAGGGTGGCCGAATCATCAGAAGGACGAGTACGGACCTCCGGAGAGACGGACTTCGTGGTTGTGCTGCCAGATCCAGAACCAAAATTGTGGTGGTGACACCTTCATCCTCCAACCAGAATAGAGCAAAACACCCAAGGCTATACGTAATAGAGCGTAACTCAAGTCCTGTACAAACACGTGGGGTCCGGCAGGATTTTAGTTACGGGGGTGCAGGATAGGCTAACCGGGAGTTAAAACCATAACACTACATTGTTACCTTAGTTTTTATGCACACAGAAAAATTGCCTTCTTACTGAGGAGCAGTTTGTAGACAAGAGGGTCCAACCGTTACCACGAATGCCGAGACCCTGCAGGTTTTCTTTCCAGCCATTCACGAAGGCAGCTGTTTTCACTGAAGAGCATCAGTCAATGAAATCGCCTGCTGCAGAGACTGGATGGAAAAAAGAATGAAGCGTCTCAGCAATGATTGGATGCACCTCACTACTGTGGCCACCAGATGGCGCCAAAACACCGCTTTAGACGACCTGTAGCAATGAGGAATTTTGTGTTAAAGAACATAGAAAAAAAATTGTCTGTGATTTATTGCTGATTTGTTGCTTTTTCATAACTGAAATTCAACAGTATGAAACAAAAATCAATTTGATGCACTGACTCTCAAAACAAAGCACCGAGTACAGTGTAAAACAACTTTCACATACAGAAAAAGTACAAAAAAGGCACCAAAAAGATGCCATTTTAATGATTCATGCACAAATGTCTTATTCAGCTGTTCGCCAGGTGGTTTGTGTGATTCCATTTTGTTTTTTGACCAGACAGATGGTGTTTCCAAATCATCACAATGAGGACGAGTCTGTGTTTTCTTATATTTGCAGCCGAATCCACATTATGTCCAGTAATTGGGGGCAATATATTGATAATTATCGTGATGTATATGTCATATTGTGATGTTTAATAATACAGACTATCACATTAAATCATTATTTTGTCTTTTTATTGGTAAGAGCTCAAACAGGTCTGCATTAGAAACAGGAAAACGTTTTGTGTCTTTTTGCATCTTTTACATTGTCTATTTTGTCTTTTACAGCATATTTCCCTTTTTATTTGCTGGGTTTTGTGTTTTTCATGTTTGTTTTAAGTTATTTTTGTGGCTTTTTTTGCCTTGGTCTTTTTGGTCTTTTGTGTCATTTATCTTTTGCATAACTTTTCCATTGTTTTCATCTGTTTTGCATCGTTTATGTTGTTTCTGCGTTCTTGGTCTTTTAGGTTGTGTTCGTTCTTTGGCGTCCTTTATGTCCTTTATCTTTTTTGCATCCAGCGTCATTTTCCTCTTTTTAGTCCGGCCTGTTGCACCTTAATGTTGTAATCATCCGGTTTCCTCGACTTTCCCTTTAGGACCAATAAACAATTTGAAATTTGTTGTCAGAAATCCTGATCATTATCAGTATTAATAGATATGTGAGAACATGTTTGGTCATCTCGCCTACCTCTAATGTACAGTACGAGGCTTTTATCGATGTGAGGATTCACCGTGGATAAATCAACAGACAGTGGAGGTTAAGATTCCTCTTTGATCACAGGCAAATCTTTCTCAATATGTACTTTTTAATCACAAACTCCACCCGACAGCTGTCTGAGAAAGATGAAACAAACACTGAGTTATTTGCAAACCATACATGAGTCAGGAGGAGGAGGAGGAGGAGGAAGGTCCGCCTATGATGAGAGTCATCCAAACGGCATTAGGACAATCTCCTCGATGTGACCCTGCAGAGCACGAGTCCCAGGCTGGAGACAGAAGAAGTGGTTAAATACAGGCTGCACAGTTGCTTCCTTTAAAAGCCGTTAAAGTGAGTGTACACTACCAGTCAAAATCTTGTTTTTTCTTCATTCTCATTATTTTTCACATTCTCCACACTATGAAAGAACACATATGGAATTATACAGTAAACAAAAAAGGGTTAAACAACCCAGAATGTATTTTATATTTTAGATTGTCCACAGTATACACATTTAGTTTTGTACACTCCTGGTATTCTCTCATCAGATTCATGAGGTAGTCACCAGGAATAGTTTTCTTTTTTGTTAATCTTTGTTCATTTTGTACAGATTTTTTTGTTACGTTTTATTATTATGTTGTGAATTTTTGCCTCGTTTTGAATATTTTCTTAATTATTTTTGTTAATATAATTTCATTGTTTTACTCATTTTGTTGTCATTTTTATATATTTTTTTGATTATTTTGTGATCTGAATTTGAATGCAATAATGAAAATTTGTGCATGTTTTGTTCAGAATATTTGGAGCTAGCATACGAAGCATACTAGCTCATTAAAAATACACCTGCCTGGTTTTAATTTGATGCAAGTGGGTCGTAACTTGGTGACCACTGAAACATGTGAGTCACAAAGCCACACCTACTTTAGGCTGCGGCATTTAATCCGCTTCAAGCGGACCAGAGACCGGAACACCTGCAAGCTCAGTTCGTTTGGGCTGGTGTGAAAGTGGACCAGTTTGATTTGATCCGGACTAAAGAACCGAGACGGGAAAGGTGGTCTCGGTTCATACATTTCAAGCTAGTAAACTTCTCTACGTCAGAGAAGCAGTATTTGTGCTTTTTGCACAAACAAATGATGATAATAATAAATCGCCACAAAAACAAGTAAAATAGTACCATTCATTATTCCAAAATAAAACTTAATCCGATATTTTTGTCTGCTGGATTTTTTCCTTCTACAAATGCTGAGCCAATCAGCTCTCACTTACGTCACCCAAAACACAGTATTTTGTGAACAGCGCCGCCACATGAGTGGGGGGATGTACAACATTCATAGTGGTTGGTTTCTTTGCAAAAACGCTGGTGTGAATGTGGACCGGACTACAGTGGTGCATCGGATACCGACGATAATCCGTTCCGTCATGGCTTGTATCCGAATCAGTTGTTGTCCGATGCGACTTTTTCCATAAAAATACATGTAAAACCAATTCATCCTTTCTGGATCCACGACAAACTCCCATATAAATTATGTACTACACACCCCTACCTGCACATTTATTCATTATTATTATTTGAACAGGAAGTTATGTTAATTATCTGACATAGAATTAATGAAATTAGTTCTAAAAATGATTTAGAATGTATTCTTACCTTGGCTTATGACTTGGTAGCGTGTCGGGCGCTGCCCGGCCCGACACGCCGAATCGAGACGGCACTGCCCGGCTGGACACGCCGACACGGGGCTGCCAGTGTCTGACCGTGTCGGACGCTGCCCAGGCAGCGTTGGTGTCCGACACGGCTAACAGCCGTTAGCTGCCTCTGTCTGTGTTACGAGCCGGCAGCTCCGGTGTCTGGAGTTGTTTACAGTTATGGACGTGTGCAGTGTCCACGGACACACTACCAAGTCATAAGCCAAGGTAAGAATACATTCTAAATCATTTCTAGAACTAATTTCATTCATTCCGTTTCAGAATGAATGAAATTAGCGCTAGCGCTCTGACTTCCGGGTCATTGTTGTCGAGACCCGGAAGTGACGCAGGTGTGACCTGGGCGTCGTTGTCCGCATAATTTGTTGTTGTGCGGTTCAATTTTTTTGCAGTTTTTTTCGTCGGTATCCAAATTTTTCGTTGTCAGAAGCAGTTGTTGTCCGAGGTTCCACTGTAGTTGAGAATTGAAACGTCGTAGCAACTTGTGGGTCCAATCGAACCGCTGTACCGGACTAACAGGTGTGAAAGCAGCCTTAGACCATCAGTTGTGTTGTGCAAAGAATGGGTGGGTACAGAGTCAGTAGCCGTATTAGTGCTACTACAACTACTGTACAAATCTATATTTTGGAGAGAAACACTCAGTTCATCATTTCTTCAAGAAATGAAGGTCAGTCAGACTGAGAAATCTCAATAAGTTGAATGTGTCTAAAAAGCCACTGATTTCACTGTTCTATGCCATGCTTGGACTTTTGATTTTTCCCGTAGCACCATGAAACATGGTCAAATCATTTATGTCAGTGTTGAGAATTTCATAACCAATGCTGTAAAGTAGTAAATCAGAACTTTCCACTCTCAGAGTGCAGGTCTACTTGTGGCTCTAGAATCTCTAAAACTCCTGAATCTCTTCTCCTGTGGAATCAACTTCCAATGTGGGTGTGGGATGCAGACACACTCTGTACCTTTAAAACCAGGGTTAAAACTTTCCTTTTTGACAAAGCATATAGTTAAGCCTAGGTCAGGAAAACCCTTAATCTTCCCTTAGTTCTGCTACATCGTCCTAGGCTGTGGGGGGACAGTGATGCACTGATGCATATGATGCATCCTCCTTTCAACCTCTTTCTTTATCTCCTTTTGCAAACTCTTCCTCCCCCCTCTCTCTAAATATTTTCCCTTCCTTTCTCTCTCCCACCATCTCTCTCCCTCCCTCTCTCCCTCTACTTCTTCTTTTCTCTCTTCATCTCTCACCTTACCATACAGTACCATCTTTATTTATAGAGCACTTTAAAAACAACAACATGGCTGACCAAAGTGCTGTACACTCAATAGATATGAAAGACAACACACAGGTCAGACATAAAACTATGACAATAAAAGGATTAT
>JAQQAE010018364.1:0-11215 GCA_029823295.1 Pseudamia nigra
AGCGAGTGAGGGGCCAAAGTGGACTCCCTCCCTCGGTATCGCCGTTCCACCCGATGGAGGATGTCCGGCCCCAGCCAGGATTTTCACGAAAACATCAGCCGCAGACTGCGTATCAGTGCCAACTGGAAGGCTGCTGCGACGAAACGACACTCAGCGATATGGCTCCGACGGAATGACAGCCGAGTCGATGGCGTTTCGAAAGTTGCGTAGCGGACCTTGGCCTTGAACTGCGACGTTAGAAGCGCGAAATAAATTTAAAGGCAATGAATGCGGTATCACTTGTCAGGTAGAAGCCAGCGAGTGAGGGGCCAAAGTGGACTCCCTCCCTCGGTATCGCCGTTCCACCCGATGGAGGATGACGGGACCCTTGCAGTGAGCTCCAGGCCCGGAATGTCACCTGTGAAACGTCTACAGCCCTTTGGAGACCGCAATTAAGGAGAAAAAAACAACTGTCAACGCTGTCCACGACTTGAACTTTTTATTCAGCCTAAAGGAAAAGTTAGCAGACGACGTTAGCTGCAGGAGGCGACCCCCTCGCGCAAGATGAGTATCATAGATATAACTTAACGAGAGGTTACTCACCGCCTCAGGTAACTCTGGACAGGTGAACTCGGCGATACAGCCTCTTTACTGTGCTTTACATTTGCTCTAAAAGTTGTGCTGTTATCTTTGGGGCGGTTGCCTTTACCCAGTTCGCCTGCGTAAATTGAGCAGTTTTCTTTTTATATTAAAAACCAGGATTTCTTCGAACCGTTGTTTTTTTTTTCTGCTTGTGACGCATTTTCATCAACCATGTCCTTCAAAGACAATCCCTGTCGGAAATTTCAAGCCAACATTTTCAACAAGAGTAAATGTCAGAACTGCTTTAAGCCCAGAGAATCACATTTGCTGAACGATGAGGACTTAAATCAGGTGATTGAAACCATGCTTTATGTTGAATTCCTTGTATTACGTAATAGTTTGAACGCTGTGATATTGTCTGTGCAGGCAAATGGTAAAGCTGTGTGTTTCAAAGTTTGATGTGCTCATTTCAAGAATTGTTTGCTCAGTGGACCATGATGCAAAGGTTACGATAATTGGACATTGTTTCCAGCCCCAGGGCTTGACCTTATTGCATGCATTTATATATAGGCCTCCACCCAGCCTCCAAGCATCCAACACAGTAGTCCACTATTGGCTGTTTGAGTTGGATCATTTAGATCTCTGCTATTTTGGTAAATAAATACATACATGTTCTTGAGAGGCCCTTACAGACTGCTTGAAATCACTTTTTGGCATTTTATTGCATTCAGTGTTCTTGGCCTGGATGTTGTTTTCCATATTCCAAAGGCACTGTGGTCAGAAGACTCTCCACACACTGTTTCAGGAATATATTTACAGCAAATGGAAATACTCCTACAATACTCCCTGCTGGCTGTATTACTTAAACTGGCAAGTAGTGAATGATTGCATCAGGTCATACTGAACTTAGATGCTGGGTACAGTGACTATTCTTGTCCTGTTTAGCAGGTTAAGAGTCTCCAATCCAGGTTGAAGTTAGAAGAACGATTGACATTAGTGCCTTTTCACTTGGCAGTATCTTCAGAAACCGGATGAGAACATTCTGCGCATTTTCCTGTAATATTCTCCCTGATGACCTGTGACATCAGGGTGGAAGAGTCTTTAGGGTTTTGTTATCTGCCTCTTTTGCCTCTCATGCTTATCCCTTGATAACTATGCATGGTGAGCGCTTATCTGTTGCTGTTGTAGACTCTAGATCCAAGAGGAGTCATTCATGTTAAGTATTGTCCTCATATGAAAAGTTCCTGCAGGTCTCTTAATCTCATTCCATGCATATTTCCTGCCAGACCTTTTTGCCTCACCCTCACAAACTAACCTCTTAAAGCTGGATGTTATCAAATAAAACACTGTTGTTTATGATGAGAGGGATCAGGAGTTTGACATGATTGTGAAATAAACACACAGGAATACTCAAATGACTGTTTAACTGCTGAACCATCAGAGGGTAAAAAATGACCTAGATTCGTCTCATCTACTTTTCTCTCAGGAGGCCTTGCCTTTCACACTGCTGTCAGGTCATGTGAGGAGAGATGGGGCATTTTCCTTAACTGTGCTCAGTCTTATTGTTGGACTTTAAACTGATTTTCCACACGCACAGAGGCAGATATTGTCGGTATCAGTACTTTGCTACAGTCACATCTTTAGGCTGCTGTTACTGTCTGTACCTTGTGTTGCCTGCTTAAACTTGTAATTGTGATGTCATTTTGCTTTCATTTTCACTCAGCTGGGAAATGCCCTGTACCTTCTGCAGTCAAAAGTGAAAGAGGATTTTATGGTGGATTATACACGGCTTTGCACAGAGTCGAGTTATGACCATAACCAAAACCACTGATAGAAGGACAAGAAGGAGCCAGGCAGCTGTAAATGTCAGCTTTTCCGTTTGATTTGTAAGCTACTGTTTTGCAGACTTGTGACTGCAGTTGAATTACGTAAGGGACTTAATTGTTTAAGCTGTTTGGGTGTAGGTAACATTTGAGTCTCAGTATTATTAGTAAATATGTGCTTTTTTACTTATAACCAGAAGCATGCACGGCTCCGTTTTGGCTTGACAAACGATTGCTGACTGTAAGCATGGCTACATTTCAAGAACATACCAGAAGTATTTAAGAAAGGCTGCCAGGCCAACTTGCAATTCTCAGTACAAGTTTGAATTGCAAATCTGTAGCCACAAAAGCTCCAGGGCTTTGTGCTACTTCTCTCTCTCTTTCTGTTAAGTTTCCCATCCACTGTTTTTCTTGCTGGCTTCTGCCTCTTGCTGCCCCCTCCACCCACTTAGAGGATCAGAGAGAAAATCATGTGTGTTAGCCTTTCCTTTTTTTCCATGGCAGCATGGTGCTCTGGAATAAAGCCAGTTGGAGAATGTAGCCTAGAGTCATGGCAGCCAATAAATTTGACTAATGGACACCTTCCTGGTAGTTGAGTGTGTCAGAGTCCTATGATTTGATATTGGTCCACTTTTTGTTTGTAAAAATAGGGACCATCATTGAGTCACTTCACTCTCTGGTGAAAGGCATGGCTGAACTGTGAATTAATATGCAAATGTTCCCTTTAATATTTCTCTTCAACATTTTACTTGTGTTGTCTTCTCACCAGGCAAAGCCCATATATGGTGGATGGTTGCTACTGGCACCAGAGGGAACAAATTTTGACAATCCCTTGCACAGATCCCGGGTAAGTGGATTATGAAATGTGTAACTTTGTACAACCTTTTCTTCACCTCTTTTGGTTTGTTTTTGTTGCAGGACAATTTAGTAGAGTGTGCAGATGGAGCTTTTTTTGAGGTCCAGTCGATAGGTTTAGCTGTGACTCAGGTTTAAGCGTGGTACACTGTAGTTTTAGTGCACTTTCAGGCAAGATAAAAGCAGACAAACATATCGAACTGGCTCACACATTCTTCACTTACACTTTGTTGCCCATTTTTAATGTCAAATAAGCTGATACTTGTGGCTCTGTATTTACACTAGCAGTCAAAAGTTTCCATATACTTTTTTTAATTATTATTTTCTACATTGTGCATTAATACTAAAGACATCTAAAGTGCAAAACAACACATATGGAATTGTGTAGTGAAGAAAAAGTGTTAAACAGTCCAGAACATGTTTTAGATTGTCTATGGTAGCTACGTTTAGCTTTGAAGCACTTGCACACATGGCACTCTCTCATCTTATTAACAAGAAACAGTTTCAGTTCAATGGCACAAATGAAACCTTGCCCTTTCAAGGTTTGATCTGTTTCATTTCTTGTTTTCTTCATGTGTTTTAGACCATCAATTGTCTTGTGCAGAGGAAAGGTGGGTACAGAGTCAACAACCCTATTAGCACTACTACAACTACTGTATAAATCCATATTATGGCAAGAAACAGTTGCGTAAAGGGAAAACTCAGTCCGTCATTATTTGATGAGCAGAAATGAAGGGCTGGCAATCTAAAAAAATCTCAAGATCTTTGACTGTGTCCCCAAGTGCAGTCACACACAAACACAATCTAGGTGCTGTAAATTGGTTTCTGAGGCTGGTAATTCTAATAAGTGTATGCCTTTCGTGGGACTGTCCTCATGAGAGCCAGTGTTATCATAGAATTTGATGGTTTTGGGGACACATTTAAACTCCTTGGGATTTTTTGGACTAACTGAGCATAATTTCTTAAAGTAATAATGGACCGTCTTTTCTCTTTACTCAGCTGTGTGTTTCTAGTTATAATATGCATTTGTACAGTGGTTTTAATAACACTCTGTACTCACCCATCCTCTGCACAAGACAAGTGATGGTAGAACACACATTAATAAGACATTAAGAATAGTACAAAAACTCTTGGCATAAGTGTTAATTGAAAACTGTACCTCATGAATCTAATGAGAGAATGCCATGAATGTGAAAAGCTGTCATCAAAGCTAAATGTGGCAAATTTGGACAATCTAAAATATAAAACCTTTTCTGGGTTGTTCAACACTTTAGATGTTGTCAGTGTTAATGTACAATGTTTAAAATAGTAAAAATAAAGAAAAGGTAGAAATAAGCCCGGCATTGACTTTATTTCCTCAGTTCTGGGACACTTGCTCTGTCGCACCCCTTTTCTTATCAGTTTCCTGATTGTATTGTGGTGTTGCATCCCACAGAGGAGTATGGGAATGTGGGGGATGTGTAGGAAAAGTCCCAGTTCACACAGCTGCACTGATGGCTTCCATATGGATTTGGGAAAAGCAACTCTGGTTCCTTCAACTCCACTACTGTCAACAGTCCACTGTCAGTTTGACATCAGCACTCATGTGTCCTGTCTATTCTTACAGTCACCTTTTCACTGTGCTTGTATAATTAGTGGTCTTTACATAGTGCTGAGGCATGCAGATTACTCAAGGTTTGACCCAACAACAATCATATAATGGATGAAAAAACTGACATGTAGGATGAGTCCACAGTGGTTTAGCAGATTGTGTATGTCTCTTTTCTGTACGGTGATAACAGTGTTAAGATGTGGCTCCTTGCATTTTATTTGGTCCTTTGAAGCCACATGTAGTCTATTTTTAGATGAGAATGACCTTTTTAACATAGTCTGTAAAGCTTATCAGCACCTCCTTTTGAGACCTTCCTAAGCCTTTAAAGTTACAAAGCACTTCTTAATATTTTATGGAGTAGTCCCTGCCGGAGCTGGAGCTATGGAAATTCAACACTTGGACAAAAAGGTATATTTAGGATGGAGTGAGGCAGTAGAGAGCCAATCCAGCCAATGAGAAAGAAGCCAGATGGAAACTGTCATTTACCATTTGCACATAAATCAATAAAATAAACCATATAAGGACACAATGAGAATGTGTTAGTGAAAACATGGCCTCCTTGGGGGAGGTAGGGATAAAACAACAGGTTGTTGTGTTACATTTGACCTTGTACTCAACATGACAGCTTCCTCTGGATCATGTTGAGTGATCCATGATTAATGTTGAGTTGTGTCATTGCGTTCTTCTGGGACTTTGAATAGATTTCTCATCAGTGCACTGTTTCCTTTTGTTTCTTTATAGGAGAAGCAATTGGAAGACTTGATGATTAGTTGCTTAACCAAAACATGAAAGTAAAATGTAGTCCATCCTGCTTTAAAGTCTTGTGATATGCTATATTCAGAAAGTGTGCCAACAAGTTGTTTGTCACTGCATGGTACAGTAACTGTTCCCCTGCGGCATGATTGCCCTTGTGCATTCACTGGTTGTTTGTGTCAGAGTGCATTTACCAGATATAAGGGATTCATCATTGTAACTGGAGTAATTTACTGATAAATTAGTCTGAAATTAGTCTCTTTACAAACTCAGTCTTACCATATGTCTAACCATTTGTTAAACCACATTTTTGTAAAGTAATTAAGTTGAGATCTTTCTGCTAAATATTTCTACATCTTTCACATATGGCTTCACCCTTTATAAAATGCTGATGTGATTTATCGCTGTGACTCATACTGATATCAATCATATGGCTATGCGAGTAAATGTTTTCTTCTTTTGATGTGTGCAGAAATGGCAACGGAGGTTCTTCATCCTCTACGAGCATGGTTTGCTTCGCTATGCTCTGGACGAAATGGTGAGTGAAATCTTTTTCCACTGTTGGATTCAAATTTTTAGTCCCCAAATGGAAAATCAAATCGTATGTATTCCAAAATGTGATATTGTTTGATTGGTTGCAGGAACACATTTACAATTACAGTGATCAAGACAGGCACAACACATCGTAACAGGCTACTATTCATCTGATCATGATGGGTCTTAACACCAGTGAATTCACCTCATGCAGTAATTTATGAAAGTGTTAAACACTAAACTAACAAGCCCAGCAGCGTAAATAGGAATGAGGTGACACCACGAGGTGTTGATACTGAAAGTCGTGCTGAGCTTTGTGTATTTGTTTAAGTGGCAAAAACACTTGTTGAGCAAGAGACCTGTTGCAACTTCCTGTTGTGAGGGGAAAAAAAACTGGAAAAACCACTCAGTGCCGAGAAGATTTACGTTGATGCTTGTGCCAGTGGCCATATACTTATGTATTAATTATTAAGTGTTCTTAATGAATGTAAGTTAATCACTTTATAGATCATCATATGATGTCTTGTGTTTGCACTGAAGCATATGGGCACATTTGATATTGATTAACCAAACCAGTGGTACTTGATAGCTTTTTATAAATGTGGGTTATGTTTTAAACATGGTTGAAACAGTGCTTTCTTATTGATTTTTGTCCTTCCATACTGCAAGGGAAATTCCCTGGAAAGAGGAGGGATTTTTTTAGAGGTTTTACATAGATACTGTAAGAGAGGATACAATGCTTTGTGGATTTGTCTTTGCTTTCTGTGGCTTTTCAAGATCTGCAAGATGCAGGCAAGTTACAATCTGTGTAGAAAATTTACAGCATTATTTATTACCGGGACAAACCATGATAGAATCCCTGCAAAATTATTTTCCTAATGTTTTGCATTAAATAGATTTTTTTTTTTTTAAAGCACTGGTACATGATGATCACATCAGAATGGCAGGTGATGTTTTAATAGGGGGAGACAAAGGAAGAGCATGGATGTCCTTCCATTCATCATTGTTTCTGTCACTCCCCATCTTTTCATCTTGTTTCTGAATGTATGATCAAAAGGACAGTAGTGAGGGGTTGTAGCTTGAGACATCACGTGACACTAAATATAGAGCATCACTTGTCGCACCAAGCACATCTGAATAATTGTTCTGTTGTGAATAAACAGCTTTAGAATCTTGGCTAAATTGAGTACATATTTAGAATTGGCCTTTGTGAACAATGAATAATCAGGTAAGGTTACAATGGGTGTGGGTGGCATTTTATGATTTTGTGAATTTCAATTAGTTCAAAGCAATCTCAGCTTTGGCATCATATCAGGATTTAATTTATCTGCAGCCAGCTTAAACCATTGTTTAGGTATAACCTAAACAATGTTTTCAGATTAATGTGTATTAGATTAAAGTCTTGATTTAATTATGTCTGTATCAAGCAGTGATATGTGTATTGAAATGTTCAGTGTAAAATGTGTCACATGGCTGTAATCAGCATTAAATACAAGCGAAACACTGCTTTAAGATCAATATGAATTGCGTCTTGTGATGACAGCAGGTCAGATTTGAAGACTGCCAGCTTTTACCAGTATAATGTTGCTCTAGACCACATCAGAGCCCCCATCTGAGAGCACTGGTTGTGGCTGTAGATGAGGAGGTGCCCCTCTGTTTTCCTCTCTGACTAGTTTTATGGATCTTGCATCTTGGCTCTAACCAAACCCAGATGGGTTGCGGTCCTAACCTGCAGGATGTGGCACAGCTTTGGGGGAAAGGAAGGGGTTAGGAAAGGCCTGGGAGAGATCACAATTCTGAGCCATCGATTTGGGGTTGCCCACCTACGGTGAACACCCAACACGATACATCACTACCATTATTTTATGCTAAGAGTCTGGTGGCTTTGAAGATGTTGCTGCAGTGAGAGTAAGATGAACATAAATGTGCTCTGTCGCTGATTTGAATGGCAAATAGAATGAATAGATAGACATGTTGGCCTGCATAAAGCATGTCCCGCCATGCAAGGCTAATGTAGATTTCTCTTGTAATATGACTCCAAAAAAAAGAACATGATTTGGGTTGAAATGTCACTAGTTCACTGTATTCCTGCCTTTGCACCATGTACGGAAACAGTTTAAAATATGAAGACAAGGTTACATTTAGTCACAATGTATTCTGTTCTGTTCAGGTTGTGAATGTACAAGCTAGATTTTCCCAGAGCAGGCCGGCAGAGTTATTTCAGAGGAGTGTTGCCAAGGCAACATGTTTTGTCCCTTTGTCTGACAACAGTTGACCATGGCATGTGAAACATGGACAGAGTTACTCTCTGTTTTGTAGAAAGATTCTCTTGTCTGTAGGGACACTGGACAGAACAAACTGGAAGCCAAGCACTTATGTGTGGGCTGAGGTTGTCTTTAGTGCAGTCATTTGATGCAGCAACCATTCTACAGAAGCTGTAGAGAAAAACATCAGGCACAGCATCAAAACAATTGTGTAGGACAGAATTACAGTTTGTGCTGAGCTGCACATGTTTTTGTGTGACCAAGAGCGATTTTGTGTGTGTGTGTGTGTGTGTGTGTGTGTGTGTGGGAGAGTGAGTGAATGCACCTGGAACTGAGTCTGTTTGACTTCAGAGGCCATGTCAGGAACAGGTGTTGTAAGGTTTAAAAACAGTTTTCGCCTGACTTAAAGTTTCAGTCTTTTGTTAACTTCGCATAGTCATCCTAACAAAACAGTATGATTAATGTAGTTATTTAAGCTGCTGTGAAAAACACACATGCGCACAGAACTCCATTATCACCTAGTTGTCAGGATATGTTTGTGGGAGTAAAGAACTCTCCAGCTCCCCAAAGCCACTTTAGTGACATCAGTGTGAGTTAAAATGATCAACACCCACATTCTAATAACTGCTTCGCAGTGCTGTTCTAAATATCCCACCCAATACCTACCTACAAGTGACCGAGCCTTGACCAAATTGTAACCTTTTCTTACAGACACAAGCAGGCACTCATGCACACTCGTATAACACCAGAATATGATGATGAGGTGTGTGTGTGTGTGTGTGTATATGAGTGTCACTGACCTTTTTTCTTTGCTATCTCTACTCTGGTCTGTGAATTTGTAATTTTTTTTTGTACTTATTATTTAGCCCTCCCCCAGCATATTGCAATCAGCATCTTAACTCTCTCTTAACATTAAAATCTCTCTTTAACATTTTGTATAACTTGAAAACCAAGCAACATTTTTTCACCAAACTTGCTACTGTTTTTCAGTGTGTCAGTTCCTGTCACGCAGATCTACAAAATGATTTGATATATTTCCAGTAAGCTACTTGTAAGCTATTGCAAATACTACTCAACACCTCTTCTGTCAATGGGAAAACTCAGTGAAACTAAGCTGACAAAGGTAAAAAGTACCAGTCTTTGATATTGTTGGGGTTATGGGGATATGTCATCCTGATGACTCTATTACAATGCTCCCGTTTCACCAAGGCCTTGGTCAGAGTTGTATAGTTCGTATTCTAATGCTGGCCAGGCACTGAGTTACAAACAAAAGACCAAGTCAGAGATTTATAAACTGCATTTGTATTGTGTTGACTGCTGATGACTGCCTAATTCACTGCCATAGCCATGTTTTTCTAACAAGACAAAGTTCTCATAACATTTCAACTGTTGAAATCATTCTCATTTAACTGTGTTTATTGGAATGCAACTAATGGACGCCTGCCTTGTAGCACTGTCCAACGGCTGGGAGACTTTCAAGAAACTTCCTTCCATTTCCACACATTTGTGCATTCCTCTAACTTCAGGCAAACTATCCTGCTGCTTCTTGCCTGATTCTTTGTCATGAGGATACACAACCTCAGCGTGTTTGGCCTCACACTTTTAAGGCCTTGTGACGTGCTGAAACATGTATAAACCTTTTTTCCCCTATGAAAGATGAAATTGTGGTTTATTTTTTAACCAGTTTTGAGGGGCTTTTGTTCTGTGTGGGGTTGAGAATGAGGAGAGTTTGTATGGGATGGATGAGTGGGCAGGGCCTCTTAACTGTGTTGTTGCCCTGAAGCATGCTGTGCATAGAGTAAATGGAGGCTGAGCACCCCACCCCATCAAATTAGGTATACTTTTAGGAAAGCTGTAGTCTTCCACACACAGCTAATCATGGGAAGCAGAATGCAGGGGGAAGTAAAGACTGGCATTCTCAAAACAAACTAAAGTCCAGAATGGAGAAGTGGAACAGTGGATGCAAACATGTTTCAGAGACTGGAAGAAAATGTGTCTGCTAAATGTTGGTCTTGGACAAGGCGTGCTTTGGTTTTGCAGAGATATACTGTGTGAGTCTTCTTTAACCCCTGCCCTTCCTTCCTCTTGGCTCACTTAGGAACTGATATGCTGGAATGTAAACTTAATGAGGTCTAGTCTACACTGACCAAAAAATACGTAATGCTGCAAGTGACGGAGCGCACCACAAACATTTAATTATTGCTGTCACATAAATCAGCGAAGAAGCAGTTTGACAGACTGAAGTGATCACACATCCTGCTTAGGCAGAGGTTTTCTTACCCACCCACTCTCCCTGATGGCGAACCAAGAACTCAGCTCTTTTCTGAATAAGCCAACATGCATGTCCAACTGAGCACTGTGCTCTCTGAGTAGACATGAGTTTACCATTACCCAGAGACTATGATTAAGCTGAATGCAATGAGCGAGTTCATAGAAAATGTGCAAGAGGAGAATGTTTTTTAACTTGTGGACTCTTGTCTGTTCACCCTTTGGCCTGATCTCCCAGTGCTCTTTAGTTTTTGTCCTGGCTGTTGTCAACACATCATCCCGGATATGGAAAAGATAAAAATCTCGTCTCTGTTACTTGTTAGAATAGCTATTACTTCAGTCACATGTAGGGTTGTAGCAGTATATGCAAGGTTTACCATGCTATAAAAATAATGAGGTTACCTGACATGTACATTTGTTTATCCACACTAACGGGGAAAAAAATCAAACCAGATGGAAATTCTCACCTGTGTGTTCAGCTCTTCTTCTCTGCCAATTATGCTGGTTAAAAGGAAGTAAGTTTTTTTTTTTTTTTTTTTTTGTTTTTTTTTTTAAATTTATAAAGT
>JAQQAE010018365.1:0-11215 GCA_029823295.1 Pseudamia nigra
TGGGCTGGAAAACCTGTTTACAGGTGCCAGAAGTTGGTCGACTCCATGCAGCACAGATGTGAAGCAGTTCTCAAAACTGTGGTTATACAACTAAATATTAGTTTAGTGATTCACAGGAATGCGAAATCTTAACGTTTTTTTTCAGTTTATTGAGTAGATATTTGAGTTTGTAATGAAAAATGCAGACACTGCTATTTTTGAAATGAATAGCCAGATTTCAATCCATCTGAGTATTTGTGATTAGATTCACAAAGGCCCAAACTCACAATTTACAGGATTTGAAGTACGTGTCACTATGTGTTTAATGTGTACCGGTAATGTACTTCCAGTTATTACAGCAGCTTTCAGAGGTCTGGTAGAGCTCATGTCTTAGGTTAGAGCTGTTCTGGCATCAGAAGGTGGAACCTACACAACATCATGTGCTAGTAATGTTTTGTTGAATTGAGATCCAGTTGTCCTTCAAGCCTCATGGGGTTCTGTCCACTGCAGGACCAGGACCACCAAACAAGACCCAGAGTTTTGGAGATGCTTTGACCCCCTTATCTTGACATCATCATTTGGTCCTTTGTATGAGTTTCTTGCATCTTTACACTGAGCAGTTTTTTGTTTCAAATACATCAACTTCAAGGACTAAATGTTTATGTTGTGGCTGATCAGTGTATGTTATTGTCACTTTAACTCACGATAATCAATCAATCAATCAAACTTGATAATGAGTCGTTAATATAGTGATAATAAATTCTTTATAGGAACTTTAAAGGAATACAAAATGAAAATTGGACCTATAACATCATATAATTCAAGAATTATTTTTAAATTGTATATTCAAAAGGTGTATACTTAGAGATTCACTTCTCCAAATTAGGCATAATTATTTTGCACACCACCACCTTTCATTATGTTCCGCTTCTTGAGGTGTTTTCATGTATTTGAGTGAATGTTGGATTTTAATGGCCACAGAGTCATTTGACAGTCAGTATGAAGGAAAAAAAAATTAAATCCAGAGGAATGCTTACACCCAAAACTCAGAGACCAGAAAACCATGTTTAAAGTGTAATTTAAAAAAGAGATTTGAATATAATTTAATACAGGCAGGAACAGCTGAATGGATGAAATTACAGTAAGATTTGAAAGAGGCAATTCCACTTGTTTTGGAAGGTGTTGCAAGGATCAAAAGTATATTACGTTTTTGGTGTTAAAGGAAAATAATATTTTTGTCTAAAATGCACATTTAAATTGTAGACTCTTTTTATTTTGTGGACTCAAGCAAAAAATCCCAAAAGTTGTTGATTTAGGTAAAGTGTGGTGGCAGTTTTTACCTTAATGTTTAGGTGAAAATATGAAAATTAGATGAAAAGCTACTTATTTTCTGTTTTCCTTTTGGTTTGAATATGATATTTTAATGTACTGAATTATGTGTAAGATTCTGATCTTACTGTCCATTTACAGGACTGCTACTGAAATTTAAGACTTAATAGTGTTCAGTGTTGCAGAACATTCTCGCTGTTGCCTGATATCGTTTTCTAAACTGAGTTTTTATAAGTGCAGTACATAAGCCCATGGATACAAGGAGAATGCACGTCAAAAGTAGCATGACTCTGCACAGCAGCTGCTGCAAAACATGTGTCATCATACAAATGCTGACTTGACAGGTGGATGAGGCGATTCTGCCAGGTTTGACCTCCCTCAACTGGATGTCTCTGAACATAGACAAGTACCTCAGCCGCATTGACAAAGCATTGGGTAAGCAAAAATCCAGTCAGATCAATGTCCCGCATGCTGACACCTAAAACATCCAACAATACAACACTGGAGGCATCGGATAACATTTACATAAATGGATTCAGTATACTTGCTGTGTGTGTGCTCTCAAATTAGCCTCCTTTGATATTTACCACATTATCTTGTCTTAACCCATACTTTTACTTCATTGTTCCCTCGTTGACTTTTAATTTCACACCTCCATGCTTCATTATGTGCTTTAAGTGCTACGTTTTTCCCTTTCACGTCCTGTGTCTCTGTGTCTTGTTCATCTAGTGGACCTGGAGCTGCTAATGGACAGGGTGAATGACTTGGTGGAGTTCAGGATTGATGCAGTTCTGCAGGAGATGAGTGGATCCACATTATGTGTCCTGCCAGAGGATGAGCCAGTCACTTGTGAGGAGTTTGTTCAGACGACGAGGGTAATCAAATGGTTCCAACTACATTTTAATTATTAGGGTTATAATTTTATGTATGATTATTTTAATCTAATTTTACATTTACTTTTAAAGACTTTGTTATACACAGTTTTCCACTCAGACTGTTCCACAGTTATATATATGTATACAGTATCTCCCAAAAGTACAACCCCCCCCACACACACACACACACACATTTCTGCAGATATTTAATCATATCTTTTCATGGGACAACACTGCAGAAATAACACTTTGACACAATGAAAAGTAATCAGTGTATAGCTTATATAACAGTATAAATTTATTGTTCCCTCAAAATAACTCAAATTTATATATATATATATTTCCTGCCTTATAATGCTGTGCCAAAAAGACATCCTTTATTGTCCCTTCAGGAAAAATTTGTTATGGGGTAATGCTGCAAAACAGTCATGCAGGCAGTTGTCTATACAGGTTACTATATAGACAACATAGTATTTTATTTATCAGATACCGTTTACAACAGGCTCACAAATTTTACAAGAAATGTAGCCACATTTGTCCTCTTTCAGAAAATCTGCCAACCAAAGCCCATTGACTTACAGCATTTAAAAGCCTTAGAGTGACAGAAGGTCCAACCAACTGCTGCAGTAACTTCCATATTCGATGAGAGCAGAAGAATCTGTTTAACTCCAGTTACTCCCGGTTGTTTAACTTGCTCTGTCTCGCGCAATTTACTCTGAACCTATGTAAATATTATATCAGGATGTTCAGCCAAACCTCATTTTGAGTGAAAAGATTTGGATTATCTGAGCAACAGTTTGCGACACAGATGACTCTGTTTGAGGAGTACCCTCAAGCTGCACCGTTCTCAGGAAGCCTGTCTGTGTATGTTAAACTGAAATTTCTCTCCCTTTGGCCATAATGATTCTCAGATGCTTTGGGAGGTGCTGCAGATTTGGACAGAATCTGCTGCAAGTAGCAGTTACACTCAGAATTTCCATTAAATTGCCTTGTTGTGCATTACAGTACAACAGTAAATACATGTCTCAACAAAACATCAGGACATAATAATAAAGAATTCAACAGCAAAAAAAGTATTCAAATAAGGTGCTAAAGAAGGCATAAGTCTAGGTATGAAACCAAAGTAGGTTTAGGGATGTTGGCACAAAATCAAGCTTGAACTGGTTATTTTTACATTTGCTGACTCTGTGTCATCTACATGAGCATAAAGTTCATTCTTTGTCAAGAGAGTGACTGTCACAACACTGTCATTGCTGTATTTGCTTTTCTTGTTAGGTGAGGTTTAACTATACAGGACTTTATGGACTTTGTATTATCTTAATTCATTTAGATTGATCTACACAGCTTCTGTTATAATTTTTAATGTGATGGGATAGAGCCTGAGTTATTACAGCACAGTGGTTATATAAATGTCTCGCTGCAGACATGCCAGTTTATATTACAATAATGTGAACCAGACATTGGCTAATGTATGCAACACTAATTGAAGTCGACACTGTGTAATTTTTTGCCAAGGTAACACTATCACTTTACTCCATGTAATGTCAGCCAGTCAGTCACAGATGATAAATTCCCCAAAGGAAGCTGTATAATGAAAAGCTCTGTCATTTAAAAGTTTGATCACATCTTCTCCTTCAGTGTTTTTTCATTTTTATTTTCAACATTGTACATTAATATTTAAGACATCCAAACTGAAAGAACACTTATGGTAAAATTGTTAAAGAACCCAGAACATGTGTTATATTTTATGTTTATAGGTTATGTTTTTGTCAGCATTATTTTATTTATTTATTTTTGCTTGTATGTTTGTTCATAACATATCTTGAAAAGTTATGAATGGATTTGGATGACATTTTCAGTATAGGTCAGAAATGGCACAAGGACCAGTCGATTAGATTCTGGGAGTGATCTGAACCAATGTCTGTATCCAGAAGATTTTCAAGGATTCTTCACTATTGTGAGACAGGGCCAAATTCAACATTTGTCCTTATAACACCACAAATAACACCCAGAAAATTTAGACCAAAAACATAGGATAACACCACAATACATTCTACCAAACCACAAAGTTTGATCCGGATGTGGGCAGTGTTCTGGATGTAATGATTCAGAATGCTTATACTGACAGGGGTTGAGAAAAAATAGCTACTGTAAGATAGTAAATAAAGCTATAGACATGTAACTGACACCGAATTGTTGTGGAAAGTCTGCGTATTCAGTAATGTTCCCACAGATTTGAGATATCGTCAACATTTACAGAGCTAGAAAACTATTGAACTATGTACAGTTTATGATTTCAAATGGTAGGATTTCATGGTCAAAATATCCTATAATGAGGCTCAAATATATCTAACAATATTACTGTTGGTTGCAATAACATTTTGAGGGAAATGAGCAGAGATTCAAATGATAGTGGTAGGTTTTCACTGTGAAGTGAGACTGAGCTGCCTTGGTGGAGGTGTGTGCTCTCTGAGTGCTTTCTAGTTCAGAGTTAATTTATGCCATTTCAAGCCTTCTTTATGTGCAAAGGCATAGTGGGTACAGAGTCAATTTCCATATTTGTGCTACTACAACTACTGTACAAATATATAATATGGCAAGACGCACTCAAAGTGAAAACAAAAAAAGTTGATAATTACGATCTTTAAAAATGATCAGTCAATATGAATAAATCTCAAGAATTTGATGTAACTGGTTCATATTACAGATAATGTCTACACTGTTTGGAAGCTAGGCAGTTGCCAATCATTCATGGTGGACCAAGATAAATATTTAACCTTCTAGGACGTGGCGTCCACATACATGGACAACACATTTTGCACTGGGATTTTCAAAAGATGTGCAAAATGTTTGTATGTGTTATTAATGAATGCAAAAGAAGTTGGGGGAAAAAACTGCTATGTTCAGGGTGGAAATAAAGAGTTTTGCACTCTTACACAAAGCTGATTTTAATCTTGACATAATTTTTCTCATGTCAAAAGATGATTCTAGATTTATACTTATCAGGTTCCAATAACCCCAAATCTCAAAGACAAATAAAAAAATCCATATCAAATAACAGCTCGGGTCTTAGGACGCTAAACCGGTGACCTGCCAGTCAACACGGCCTACAACCTCACAGCTGTCAAGTTAGTGTCTTTTCTTATTTAGCACTTTTTCTACATAATTCCATATTTCTTTCACAGTTTGGAGTTGTTCAGTATTAATGTAAATGTTGAAAATGATCAAATAAAGTAACACAGGAGGTGATGGTATGTCCAAACTTTTGACTAGAATTGTATTTAAAGCATGTCTCTCATATCAATGTTTTTAGGACCTTTGTATAAAACAGGCCCAGAGTCTCCATACTAAGAGTTCACTGGTGGAGGAAGCAGCTAATGAACTCATTAACATGCTGATGGAGTTTGACCACAGTCACAAAGAGGATGTGGAGAAAATTGAAGAGGAAAGCTGTCCTGAGAGCAAAACTATAGACCCCCCTGACAGCGATGGTATACCCACATTTCATATGGATGTAATGTACTTAACTGATTTAGCTGACCTTCATTATGGCAATTATAGGTCTGTAAAGATGCCTAATATTATTGATTTGTTTTGTTTGTTGTTTTGATGCATTGCAATGTGATAAATTAGATTTTCCAGGCATATATTAAACTTCCTTTGTTTGCTTTCCTATAACTTTGGTTTATTGCAATGGTTCTCAACTTTTACAGCCCCTTTTAATAGAATTCAAAAAAAGCAAATGCATTTTTTATAAGCCAGTAAAGATAATCTGCTGCCCTAGAGGCTAGAGAAGCGAGCCTGTGACCAGAGGGTTGCTCTTTTGAATCCATTGACTGTGAGGGAATGTGGTCACTGCCAGTCCCCACCCTCATCATCACCACTGTTGCTGAGCAAGACCCTTAACCCCCAAATATTTCCTCAGCACTGTACAGTGGCTGCCCACCACTCCCTAAGGATGGGTATAATTCCATGCATGTATGTACAGTGTGTATATATATATATATATTGCAATAAAGGTATCCTAACTTAATAATCTGAGGATATTTTGTATACATTTTTTTGTATACATTTAATAATCTGAGGATATTTTGTATACATTTTTTTGTATACATTTAATAATCTGAGGATATTTTGTATACATTTTTCATTCTTACATTCAAATTCAGATCAGAATGTGTTCATAAAATTAGCAAAATTTAAAAGAAACCAACAAAGTAAACTAAACAATTGAGACTACAAGCAAAAATGACAATGAAACCAAAATGAATAATTAAAGAAAAAAAACTGGACCACTTTTAGGTCCTGACCCACCAGTTGGGAACCACTGCTTCATTGCATTCTTCCATTGCCTTTTTGGTCAAACCAGTGCATAACATTAAATAAGTCACTATTTGTATCTCAGGTGAAGATGAGGGCCGCTCCGCAGGTCGTCTCTTCTCTAGAAACACAACGGCCCCTCCTGCTAGCGTCGGCCCTTCCTCTCCACTGATGAGGAGGAAGAAGAAAAGGGACTTGATAGAAGTGATGGAGGAGGAAGCCTATGAGTTGCTTTCCTACTTCAACCATCGCAATGTGGATGCCTTACTCAGACTGACTCGTAACACTCTGGAGATGTTGCGCAAGCGGATGCACTTGTCCTCACTCACACATTTTTTGGGTAGGGTGCTTATTACAAGTATGCTGCTTTTAAAAGGACATTTTCAAATTCAATTATTAATTGCTCAGTGTAATCCTGGCTCAAGCACTAACTCATGCATTCTGACTTGTGAAGTGTTTTTTCTGTTTAGTGAGACTGAAACATCCACAGCTTGTTGTATGAACTATATTCTTCTCTTTTGCTGTAGGTGAGAGTGACTCAGCAAATTACAACAAGAGCAGCAGCCAGAATGCAATCTTCAGAGTCAATGTGACCCTCTCGATCCCAAACATTGCCATGATCCCAGCTCTGGAAGAGGTGCAGCAGGCTTTGAATAGGGCTGTTGAGTGTGTGGTCAGTGTCAGCAAGGGGGTTGGCCAGTGGAGTAAAGAGAGGATCTCCAAAGTGAGTTGGCTTGATGATGCCCACGCAACGCTTTGTTACAAAAGTTAGAGAATTTACCTTAAGATGTATACTTTGCAGTTTGTGATCAATTCTGAAAATGTACTTTTTTGCCCATGTTTAAACACATTTCTAGAAACTGAGACTCTTTAAGGGCACTTTATAAAATTCCACAAATCTCTACATACACACAACTGTCATGCACTTATTTCTTAAAGAGCATCATTTAAACACTGATGTGATCAATTCACAACATGACTAGTCTGGGCATCAAGTGGCCATGTTGCTGAAATGTAAACAACTGTGTAGAAGTTTTTATTCTTGTTTTGCTGAAATGTAGCATTTGTAGAACTAACATGTATACTCAACCAAAATATAAACACACATACAAAGTAATTATTTATTTATTTTTTGACAACACTAAAACATTTTAGCATAACAGTTATGGTGAGCATTGATTTTCAACCCCCAAGATTTTTACTTTTCTATCAATAATTCATGAATTAAGGTTGGTGGTCAGAGTTCACCGTGCTCACCACTGACATCACAAACCTGGCACATAGAGTTTGCAAGGTTGTTGATAGTGGCCTGTGATATGTTATCTGACATCGCTGTAACAGTCATCCCTGCACTGAAAATGCCAATGACACGCTCCCTCATGACTTGTTATCTGTGGTGTTGTGATTTGTGCCAAAAGCTCACATTTTTGGGTGGCCTTTTGTTGTCCACAGTACAGATTGTCTATGTACTAGTCACCATATTGTCATGCACCCTGCATGGGTGGAATAACTGGAAGTGGGCCACACGATCTGAGCAAAAAAAAAAAGAAATCTCTTAGTACACTACTAAATAATATTTTTGGCATGTTCTATGTAAGGTCATTTTAATTCAGCAGCGTTTATATTTCAGTTGAATGTAGTTAAGCCAACACCAGTAAATGACATGAAAAATGTAAAATGTTGAATATCAGTGAAGATGCACAAAAGAAAAAAATACAAATTTCCAAAAGACAAATAGGTGAAAACAACATGATAGATGCAAAACAAAAAAAATCTGTCACCCTCATAATTTCACACATGCAAGTTCAATGAGAAGTACAGCAGCCAAAAACACAGGCAAAAAAGAAACATGCAAATGTGAAACTAAACATATTTGTCTCAGCAATTCAAAGTATTCAGCTGTTTTATGATGCATACCTGTAGGTCAGCTGAGGCCTCTTTATCTTGATTGAACTCATGCCTAAAGTGTTCTCCCATTTGCCTTTGCACAAGTGCAATGTGAACAGTACTTGATAGATGGTAATCAAGGATCTGCATTTTGAAAGCTACTATTTCTAGCTGAACTATGTGTACTAAATGGATGTCAGGTTTAGAAATTTGCAAATCTTTAGAATATTTGAGCGAGTGCAGTGGAAATGTGTTCGTAGTTTCGAACCATGTTATTGACGTATTGTGTGAGCGCCATGTTTTCAGGCTTGTGTGCATAGTCCTAGTATCAGATCATTATACCTGCAGTAATTTCAAACATGCTTCACATTTATAGAGAAAAATGAATGAAAGACGAATGGCAGGGCTGAAGCAAGAAAGTTCTGAGAGTGAATCAGAGGATGGAACAACAACATACAGGAGCCTGGCAGGTATGAAAGGATTCTTACATCACCTTATGTACCTTATTACTCAAAAGTGTCGAGTATGATGTCACATTCCAGAGAGATTTATCCTATCAGTGCCAACATGACAGCCCATGTCTTACCATGAGGGGTCCTCCTGAGTTGCAATAAAAGCTAAGAGTTAGACCTATTTACAAAGCTGCTGAGAGCTACATTTGTCAGGGAAGAGAAAGAGAAAGTCCAAGATAAGAAATAGGCAGAGTTGCTATGGATTACATCATGTTTAGGTAAGCAGGTCCAAAAATCATTTTCATCTTTTAATGCAGTCTTCATTATACATATATAAAACACTGCAGCAGTAATACAGCAGTATCTAGAAGTTTTCTTTCTTTGATGTTTATTTCACGCTGTGCTCCTCAGATGGCAGCACCTCAGACATATCTGCATCTGTGATCCAAGCAATCCCATTCCAAGCCAGGAACTACCACAAGAGTGTGTCTGAGAACAAGGAGATAGTAAAGCTGGTCTCTGTTCTCAGCACCTCTATCAGTTCCACAAAAAAGGTACATATTTCATCATATTAATATCCAAAATGAAAATGCTGCACAGTTTTGTCTGCAGTATTCTGCATTGTTTTGTTTTATATCATTGTGCAGGAAGTGATGGCTGCATTGGAGCGTTTTAACCGTTACCACCACATTTGGAGGAAAGATCGTGATGCCACCATGCAGAAGTATATAAGCTATATTTGATTAGTCAGATTGGCCACATCTAACACAGGTACAAAGTTACTGTGCAACAAGTGACTTCAGCCGTTTTTCTTTTTTTTCAGGTTCATTCAGGGTAGTCCGTTACTGTCAGAGTTTGAGAGTCAGATTCTTTACTATCGAGATCTACAGATGGAAATAAACTCTGAGTCTGAATACATCAATGTCGGAGCTTTGGCTCTATTTACAGGTAAGAGTTAGTTCTATTATCTACAGACAGCCCTTTATTTTATGACCCCTTGCTTTTAATTGATCATCTTGTGTTGTTTTCACCACCAGCTGACCTTAAGATGTCTCTCACTGCTGAAACCAAGAACTGGATGGTGGCCTATGGTCTATACTGCAACAAGAAATATCGCTCAGAGATGGAGCAGATCTTTACTTTTGTAGATGAAGCTGGGAAGAAATTGAATCGGCAGATCAAAGACCTAGACGACATCCGCATTGCCATGGCAGCACTCAAGGAGATCAGAGAGCATGAGATATCGACTGATTTTCAAGTTGGGCCCATAGAGGTGAAGTACAACCTCATATCTTTGATTCAGTTAGTTATTTGCTTTCCTTTCATCTGCAAATTAATGAGGAGGGTTTCAGTGGTTAATGAATGTTTTTAATACTGTGAACATTAAGATGGATTTAAATATGAAGTTTACCAGTCATGCATGAATGATTTGTAAATATTTCTCTGACACTTAAGTTAAGAAAATACACTCCTGATCAAAATTTTAAGACCAGTTGAAAAATGGCAAGAATGTACATTTTGCACTGTTGGACGTTAAGAAGGTTCTAAGTAGTTCTTCAAAATGGAAAAAGAATAAATGGGAGTGATTTTGAGTAAGCAACCATTAAACTGAATTAGGCTGTTCATCAGCTGATCAAAAGTTTAAGACCACAGCCTTTAAAAGCCCAAATCTTCGCAAAAATGTGGATTCAGTGTCATTTTCTGTCAGGTGTCCACACTGTCATCACCTCCTGAAGGCAAAGGCAAAAAAGCTTTCACTCTTTGAATGTGGTTGAACTGCATCAGCAAGGCCTCTCACAGTGTACCATTGCTGCTGAGGTTGGACGCAGTAAGACAGTCTTGTCAAACTTTTTAAAAGATCCTGAGCGTTGTTGGAAAAAAAATTCAAGTGGTAGACACAAAAAAATTTCACCAGTCCTGAGCCGGAGGATCCAAATGGCTGTCCATCAAGACACGGGATGATCCTCGGCCCAAATTAAGCTTGTCACTGGTGCCAACTGCAGTCCCGTAGCCATTAGACGGCTTCTGCGAGAGAACAGTTTTAAGAACAAAAAATGTCTTCAAAGACCTCCTCTCCTTCAACAGCACAAAATTGCCCGTTTGGAGTTTGCATGAAAGCACCAAACATGGGACATTGAAAGGTGGAAGAAAGTTTTATTCCCTGAAGAGAAAAAAATTTAATCTTGACGGTCCTGATGACTTCCAACATTACTGGCATGACAAGGAGATCCCACCTGAGATGTTTTCTACACGGCACAGTGGAGGAGGCGCCATTATGATGTGGGAGGGTTTTTCATTCAATGGAACAATGGAGCTTCAGGTTGTGCAGAGGCGTCAAACGGCAGCTGGCTATGTGGAGATGTTGCAGGGGGC
>JAQQAE010018366.1:0-11215 GCA_029823295.1 Pseudamia nigra
GTTCCCCACTACCCTTATATCACTTGTTGCCAGCTAAAACATAATCACCCATGCAGAAATTATCCAATGGGAGGCTCATACTTATTTGCTTAGTTAAATCCAGGTAGTGACCTTTTTTTGGCCAAGCAGTGTATATTCATGATCAAAGTCTATCCAACATCACTGTGTTACAAGAGACAGTGTGACAAACTGAAAGGATGATAGGAGGTATACATGATTTTTACCAGTGTTATGACTAAAATCAGCTGGCAATGAACCAGTGTGCTGCCAAAACTAATCAGTAACTTTGTCAATGAGCTGCTTTTACTCATTATAATTTATGGTGCCAAGTTTCAAATGTGGGCCATAAGTTTACAATGAATTTACATTTTAATATGGAGAGGATAACCTGTAATTAGTACTAGCCACAATGAACCTTTCCCAATTAACCAGTATGGACTGCAAATTGTTATGAAATGCATTCAACTACAAATTCATAATAAGAATAATTTCCTGATTGCACCTCAGTGTTTCATTTGTTGTTTAATAAAAATGGTGCACCAGGCTTTTCGTTTAGCTCACTAAAACAGAGGATACATCACATGTCTGACCTGTGTGACTTTAGATAATCTTGCACAGTCTTCACCTAAGGAGACTCGACAAAATGCATTTCATCTGTCAGAGTCAAATATAGAGTAGCTCCATGTGTTTGCCACACTTTCCATCCGTGTTATTGGCTGATAGACAAAACTACAATGCTTCAGTGATTATACATGTCATTACCATTCATTTTTCTGTCCAATGGCAATCAATACAATGTTTTTGTTTATGCATAAAAGTCAAGAAGTCATACCAGTCATGACACCACGATAACAACAACTTGAATTGTACAATGTTTTAGTGCAGAACATCTACTTAAGAACTCCTTGAACATCAAGCATCCACAATTTACTGTGTTCACACTGTCGTGTAAATGGCAGTAAGGGCATAATAGTTGAGAAAGGACAAAAGCAAAAAAACAAACAAAAAAAAGGCAGTAGGAAGGGTGAGGGGGTGAGCAGGAGAGCAGAGGGGAGGGAGGAAAGAGCAAGACCAACATCTTGTCACCACCTGGGACCCAGCTCGCTGCCTGGGGATGTTGCCTTTATGTAAGAATAGTGGACAGAACTGCAGCTGGAGAACTGGAGGACTGTGTTGAGCACACAGGGAGGGTAAACTGTCTACAACAAAGCTAAGTCAACTGCTAACGTCACATACACAGCAACATGAGCAGTATACAGGATATGTATACTCACCCCGTGATTCTTAGACAAATGACAAAGACTTGCTAAAACAATAGGTAAACTCAGTAAAAAAGGAAAAATCCAACTTCCAAATTAGTCACTTTGCATGAAATACAGATTGATAAAGTTGCAGCATAAAGAAAGTACAAACATAATAAAAACACCGACTGATTCACAAAAATCTTAAATATAACACACTGAAGAAATTACAAGTGAAAGCCCAGTTCCATCTCCCAGGACTGAACAGAACGTAAAACTCAACTGTAATCCCTGACTTTTGACTATTTCACCCTGTACCTTGTGCTTGAATTCCGTAACTTTATTTCACTAAAATCAAGAATTATTGTATCTTGATCATTTCTTGACTACGCATTATAACCTTTAGTTGTGTAATGATCCTTCAGGGCAGTAGCGGTAACCATCACAAGTCTGAACCACATGAGAGATACACTTATTTAAAGGTAAGCCTAGGGGCCCACTGATAGTCCTATTCCAGTAAAACTAAATTACCAGAACTGCTGCCTGTAGCAGAAGGATCAGAAGGAACAACAGTAATGTGAATGCAAAGGACAGTACAAGCTAAAAAAGTAAGTGTTTGGAAACTAATTTATGGCATCAAACTGCATTCAACATCTTAAACAAATATTATCATGTGAATCAGGAATGGGTCAAGCTTGGGCAAACCCATCAGCGGCGATGTAGACAGACTGAGGCCTTACTCACACCAGGGCCATTTTGGCTTAAGCCGAGCCGGAGCGCTTTTGCCCCCCCCCCAAAATCCCCTGCTGACATGCACTGACAGCTCTGAAACGGGCTGAGGCGTGGATACGTCTGTACATAGAAGGCAATCACGTCACAATAACCATATACAACTTTACTAACTTTGTGGCTTATGTCACTTCTTTTTGGTCACATACAGAGTTTGACTGGGTTAAACGTTATATTATGCGGCGATTTTCTGTTGAATCGCATTGCACAGATGCAGGGGGAGCAGGAAAAGAGACTTGTATATCTGCAATACATCGGCTGTATATGCGCGTATTCGCGTGAGCAACCGTACCAGGCCGTGACCAACCGCACAGGGGCCAGAAGTGTTCCACGCCGAGTGCGGCTCAACTGCACTCACATTACTTAAGTGGTCCAAGCTTTAGGTGTGAAACACACCCTGGTGGATTGCCACTGCGAGTACGCCATGAGAGCATACTCATCCTTGGGCCAATTGGCCTGAACCATCTCACCTCAGCTCCAAGTGAGCTGAGGTGCGTACATCCGTACATAGGACATTACATCACAGTATGGCACATACAACTTTATTGACTTTGTGCCTTATGTTTTTGATCACATACGGGCTTCTACTGCTTTTCTCCATTATGTAAGGTGGTGAGTTTCAGTTTAATCATGCTGTGGAGGCAGCAGGTGAGTTCTATACACATGGTGTGCGCCATGTCCACATGCTTGTACTACAGTGTAAGCAACCATTCTGTGCCGAAGCCAGCACCTTCCAACCTCACCAGGATCAGGAAAGCGTGCCACACTTCAGCGCAGCTTCAGGCAGCTGTGAAACACACTTGGGTGCAGTGCGGATTGACAATGTGAGTACACCCTAAGACTGCCAGATTGAATTAATTAAAGCCTTCTTTTTAAGGGTGGTCTCTGTATTATGGTGATCATCAAAAAAGCTACATTTTCACTTACCTTTGTAATAAGAGTGCGATATTCTTCAACCTGGTGGTCATTGTTGTGGCAACCTGCCAGGAGCTGCCAAACCTCTCCACGGAGAGCTTCAGGGATGCCACTCCGCACCAAAGCTGGCAGCTGCCTGGGACGCACTGAGAGGTTCATATGCCTGCAAAAGCAGCACACAGTGAAGCAGTCAACAAAGACAGTTTGTCTAAGATAAACTAATCAATGGAATTGTCTGTACATGTTATTGTTCTACTGAAACACCTGCTGACAGTATGAGACCGTGTTTTCACTGGCCACAAACTGCTGCTAATCTAAGAACTCATTAAGTACGCCGGGCCAGCATTCTGGCACTAGTCATTTCTCCTTAGCACATAAAAATGATTTACAAGTACCTGACGGATATCATTAATAAGAAATCTGAAATGTTATTTTGCTGTAATTCAAAGATTGTGTTACTTTTTGTAAAGAAAAAACACATTGTTTGTCCTGTTTTTTTTTTTTTTACACCACACAATTACACATTCGTACAGTACTTTTTATTTTGCTATTTTTATCAGATTGGCAAAAGAATTGACAACAGCACAGGATAAACCAATAAATCTAATACACTAGCAACACATACTGCACACCGTTTTTAATGTTTCTTTCCCTCCTTTATGTTTTTCTCTTCTCCTCCTTTTTGCTGTTGGGAATTCCTGGGAATACTAAATCCAATTCAGATGAGTCATGGACTCAAATGTCAGCCAAGGTAAAAGAGATAAAACACACATGACTGGAGACAGTGATTGTTGATTATTCTCTCACTTTATGCTCTCTTTATATACCCTTTTCTTAATTTACCTCCCTGCCATTTTCTGTTGTGTTTATTTGCTCCAAGTGGCAGGTTATACAATACATGGCATTTTCTACCAAGACAACGAAGGGAAACAAAAGTATACAGTGTATTTGTGCGCATGCATGTGTACAGGCATGTGATCTGAGTAATGCCAGTCCTGGTCCTTACCGGCATAAGATTGTAAAGGGCTAACTGTGATTTGCCTCTGTGTTCCCTGAGCTCTTCATCCCACAATACCACCAAGCACTCTCACTTAAAAGACACAAAATCTCTAACACACACAAAGGTGGTACAGCAGGCCTTTTTCATGATTCCTATTTTAGAAGCATACATTGAGGCTGTGTGTGCAATTCTTAACCTACACATAATAAAAATCCAGACAGTTTCAAATTAGTTAATGATTTTAATTAAAATCCAATACAGTAATAGAAGAGATAAAATGCTCAACAAGGACTGTCGACTGCGTGTCCCGCTGACTACAGTCAACAAATATAAAGGAGTTCTGTCCAAGCATCTCGATGTGTATTCTGTGTGTGCTCAGCCATTGCAACAGTAGGAGAAAGTAAATGCAACAAAATGAAACCTTACCATTTGGAGAGCAAGTCCCCCCAGGTTTCCAGGATTTTTTCTGCACACTCCTTGGAAACATCACCAGAACCACTGAGCAAAGGTTCATCATTATCTGGACACATTACAGACACACAAAGACAGACAAAATCACAGGCATTACTGTCATGACAAACATTTGCTTCTTGTTTTTGTAAGACTTCAACTTTTAGTACTTGATGCTGTAGATAATGAAGTATAAGGTAAGAATGATAACATAATTCAACTGTGACACCTCACGTTTATGTTGTCAAGTCCTGAATGTCTTTTTTTGGCCTGAACATCTTCCTCCGCCTCCCTGTGTTACCTTCCTCCTTCTCGATGGAACATTGATTTACAAGCACAGTCATGAGGTGTATAACATTCAAAGGCTTTACTGTGGCATACAGTAAATAATGTCAATGTCAAGCCTATAGCTCTCAAAATACATTTTTGTTTCAATTGGTATTTCAAGTGCTTAGTTGAGAAAATTTCCATTCATTATAGTCCTTTGGATCTTTTAGTTAAATGCAAATGTTTGACTTACAATTAAATAAAACAGGTTGCTTTTTTAACATTCAAAGCAGCAGGTGAGAAGCAAAGACTAAAGACAAAATCACAACAGTCATCTGAAGACCCGCACGCAGGCAGAGTCAGCGAGGACTGCTTCAATTATCTGTTCTGCCATTTATTCTCATTGCTGCGTCTCACGACCAGACTAAACGCATCACAAACACTACCCGTTAAGTGCTACAGGAAGAGAACAGTATAAACCAATCTGTCTGATCTCCCATGGGACTCTACTCTTCTGGACAAGTGGACTTGTAGTGCAGCTCAACACAACAGTGCTACTGTAATTTAAGTCATCGTTAAGTGACTAAGAAGCTGAAAATGTTAAATGCTGAAGACTGTAGTTGGTTGCCATTTGTTGATTAACCTGCATATTTAATGTAGTACTACTTTCTTTTTGTGCTCTGGATGTGAATGGTGTCTGAGGCCAGTACACATACAGGCAGATGAGATTTTATTATCTTGCCAGTATAATGTTGGATTTTAAGTTTTCAATGACCGTTTAATCAAGTGCGGCAGGTGACCGTGATTTTCCATACTCTGCTCCTTGACTTTGTTCGACAGCTTATCTTAATATCGTTTGAGACTGCATGAATGTACCTTCCTCTTCATCATCCTCAGGTGGTGAAGGGACCATGGTGCCAGGTCCGGTGGGCATGATGCCAGGGCTGGCTGTGGTCTTCCGTCTCTCTCTCTCAGTCTCACTTTCCAAACTCACCACCTCGTAGAGTGTGTCTGAGGAAGGACTCTTCCGTTCTTTACGCTCCATCTAAAACAAGATAAAATACAAGGCATCTTCTAACTCGCTGGTAACATTTCCAGTACATTCCTTTATACACACACACACCGTTTGCTTTGTTTAACATTATGTTGCATTTTAAATACCACGTATTTCACGTAATATTATAAGATACTATCAAACTAACCATGCGTAGTTCACAGAGCACCATGACTGAAGTGATTTAATTACAGATGGAAAATGTTACAGTGATTTTACAGACCTGTCGTAGTTTAAGGTAGAAGGTTTCAGTGTAGCTACGCTTGCTGAAGGGCCAGAACAGCCGGTCATTTGGTGAGCACACTCTGACCCTCGTCTCCAGCAGAAAACGGACTGGTTCCTCCACCTCTGTGATCACCAGGTCTACTGCAGTTGTCATGTACATGAATTTATCTACAACAGAAATATGAGGCCAAAAATTTCACCCAAAATGATTCTGTTGCATCCATTACAGGTCAATAACAATTGTGAAAACTAAAGCTCACTTCAGCATTTTGTCATTTCTGCTGCGAAATATGGCCAGTACGGCGGCCAGAGGGTCGGACCAGCCAGCCCTGGTCGAAAATAAAAAAGGCAAAAGCCTTGTTTGGAATTATTTAGCATATGAGGCAAACAAAGAGGGGAAACCGAAAGATATGGACAAGCCTGTGTGTAAACCAGTGTAAACAGTGCGTTAAAGCAGTGGCAACAAAGTCGAGCAGCACAACTAACTTGGCTAAACATCTGAAGGACCGACACTCTGGCCTTCATAATGAATTCCAACAGGCTATTAAACATCGTTAAAAAAAAGGGGATTGTTCCAAAATATACTTAAATAATTCACGTTTTTCCTGATTCACAGATACGCACTGAATTTACAGTTGTTCATAAAGTGCACTTTCTGAACCTTGTCTGCCTCAATAAATTCACCGTTCAATGTCAGTCTTTAAAAAAACTGTAGGTGAGAATCCATCATTTCAGTGTGACGTTCATTTCAACTGGTTGTTCACTTGTATGGTTCAGTACCTCAACATATTGTTCCAATTGTGGTTTCTTTTGTGTGTCATTACCTCAGACAAACGAAAAATGTTGTCATTGTTGCCATTTTTGTTCTTTGCAGTTAGCATCACCTCACAAAACCAGTTTCTTTTTGCACTGCCTCAGACAAGTGTTGTTTGCATATTTTTGCTATTGTTAACTTTAGATTATTGGATTATTTGTACCAAGTAAAAAAAATAATACCTCAGACAATCTGAAAATATTCTCAAATTGTATGATATTTGGGTTTTTTTTTATTCTGCATTAAATTGCACTAAGTGAAGACCACCACACTGTTTTCACTTAGTGCAATTAAATGCAAAAAAAATAACCCAAATATTGTCACATTTTGTTATATTTGGGATATTTTGAATTTAATTGCACTAAGTGAAAACATAATTGTCTTGTTTTTTTATTGTTTGTTTTTCATTTTCTGATTATTTAAATGACAAAACATTAAAAACTCAAAAAAATCCATTTAAATCTCATCATGGAACATGCTTTCTCAAAGGAACCGCTGATGCTAGTTAAATAATCAGAAAATGAAAAACAATCACATGGCTTTCACTTAGTTCCCTTTGGAATCAATAGAGCGAGAGAGAGAGAGAGAGAGTGAGAGTGTGTGTGTGAGTGAGTGAGTGAGTGAGTAAGTAAGTAAAGTAAGTCTGTCTGTATCTATCAATTGGAGTTTTTCACGTTAATGAAAAAATATTTTTTATGCCTTTAAGTATATTGTCATTTTATATTCCCACGGTATCGAAAATGGTATCGAGTATCGAACATTTTCCTAGATATCGATATTGAGTTTGAAATTTTAGTATCGTAACAACCCTAGTCCACAGTCACAATGAATGTTAAATGCAGTAGTACATGTGACCCTCACGAGGATTAAGGGGTAGAAAACGGATGGATGGAAGTCGGAAAATGAATCACTTAAAAGTTGAGCAACACATTCACTTGAAATTTTTGGTGAAACTGAACAAATCAGTGGCCAAATCTTTTCATACATTAATTGAGGTGTACGGGGGCACTGTGTGCCACATGCATGTCTAAGTCAGTGAATGTTCTGGATGCCCATGCACATCAAAGACTTCTGAAAACATTCAACAAAAGGAACAAATTGATGAAAATGACTGAAAACTCAGTATAAAAATGACAGCAGAAATGATCTCCTTTGATAACAAGACAGTTCAGCAAATTATGTGTGAGGATTTGAACATGACAAAAGCGTGCACCAAATTGAAGGAAACCCACATTTTTTAGTATTGATGACATGCAATGAAACTTGGATCTTCCAAGTCCTGAGACAAAAAGGTAATGCATTAGAAAACACCACTGTCAATATTAAGGGAATAACTTTGGAGGAGTGGGTTCAAGAAATGTCAACTGTGAATCAACACTATTATAAATAGATTTAGAAAAACTGTGAAAAAAGGTCTGAAGAAAGAAACCACAACTGTGTAAAAATAGTTTCATTTTTCATCAAGACAAAGTGCCAAATTGCACTGCGTTCTCACTAAAGCAGTTTCTGACGCTAAAACAAATCAGTGCTTGATCAATCTCCCCCGATCTAGCACAGTGTGACTTTTTCCTACGATCAAATCTGTGCTCAAAAGGAGTCTGTACGAGTTAAATGAACTAGATGTTCTGAGACAATGATAAAACTTGCTAACATTCCTTAACTTCTCCTAAAATGTCAAAGGAAATACCTACTTATCAAAAATATGCCCCACGGAAAACATTACTGTTTAAAATATAGTTTTCTGACAGTTGTTTGGCTGTCACCTTTGGGTGTTTCCTCATTCACAGCCTGAAACTGAGGCGTGTTGGGGTTCCAACTTCCTGTGATGATGTAAGACTTCCCGTCTGAGCTTTTTCCCATTGACTCCTGAAGAACAAGTTGGAGGATTTTAGAAGAAACTCACACGTCCACACAACTACAGTCACACACACAAATGCAAAGACACCCACCAGGTCTAGCAGGTGCATGTCACTGTTCTTCACATTTTTCCCTGGGCTGAGCAGAAGACCAAAACACCTGGAAAAGAAGCACATAAAAGCAAAAAACACACATAAATATACACACACACACATTAGAGAAGTGGAAGAATTTTGATTGCATAAGGAAAAAAAGGGAAAGGGATGAAGAGAGCAAGAACAATGAGTCTCTCCATAAAACCAGTTGTAAAACATGACATATGTTACCACAAATAGCTTCCTGGGCTGATCCTCTAACACAGACCAGAACACTGGAGAATATTAAACACAGCACTTCACTCTTCACCTTCACCAGGTTCATCATACAATAACAACCGCTGTGAAAATGGAAGTGCGCAAAGACGTTGATGGAATGTTTAAATTTCAGCACATTTTTATAGCTGTGGAAAATGCCTCAGAGACAGGCGCACATCAATCTCCACCTTAAAACTGTGCTGGAACACTTTTAGAGCCATGACGGGGGATGGCACACGGATGTATAGGCTTTAACCAGTGTGTGTTTATCATTTAGAGCCGAGTGATCCCTTTCTTATGAACATCTGGTTGTACTTTTAACTTCAGACACATTTCTACTGCTGCTAATGGAGGGAAACGTTCATCTGACAAATGCATGACAGTTCTCTGCTTCAGAATATCCCATTCACAGAAGAACTCCTCCTCTGTGACAAGTAGCTGTACTTAAGGCTGACACTTTACGTCTTTTACCAAAACCCAGACCCTTTCCAATAAATTCCAGAGGTTGAGAAATTTGTCATTTTTATCTTCATGTCCTGTTTTTTCCCCTGAATTAACACTCATAAATCACAACTGTCTTTTTGCTAAATAACTGACAAAGGGTGGACTGATAGAAATGTTTAATTAATCATTTTATTTTCCTCATGGCTACACCAAAGTAGCATTATAAACAAAGTGCATGACGCATCTTTCTTACCAGTAGATTCATTTGTAATCGATAGGCACATTCACCAAACCTGGAGAACAATACATACAAAAAGCATATTGATACATTCATTGTGGAGCATCTTACCTCTCAATAGCCAGCTCCTTATTGGAGGTCTGTTGGACATAGATGACAATTTTCTTGTCCATTCCAGCACGCAGTTTGAAGCTCTGCTTGTCCTTGTCTTTTGCTACAGCACTGAATATTTTTTAAAACAAGAAGCATTTATGCATTAATTGTTAAGATTATGAAAGGGATGTTATATAAACACATCCAAGTACATGCCATAGATGGAAAAATGTTGTTATACAAATGAAAGAGGCTATACACATAAGATGCATTTCCTTTGGTGGACGTACAGGCTGAAAAAAAAAAAAAAACATGGCTGCAGCAAAATCTAATTGAATTCTACTTCAAATTTAGTAAAATAAATGAACAGAAATAAAGCAGCTAGAGATTATTCAGTTGAAATATTCTTTTACAAACACGATCTGGTTTTGCGTTTCTTTTCTCCTGTGAAAGCAGAGCAGGAAAGAAGACCACATCTGAGAGAAAAACAGCAATCAACATGCCCAAACTTTTGTTGACACAGATTCCTGAGGAAACGGTGAGGACAGTTTCAAGTCAAAAGATTCTTGGGTTGTAAACTTAAAAATAAATAAATAAATAAACATTTTCCACCCCATTGTTTGATATCTTTTGCGAATATCTGGAACAGTCTGTGAAATTTGGCAGCACGTGGATCACAAAAACTTGCTTCTCTACAACCAGGGACCTCATGAGCCAGATAGAGCTGGGTCAACTAGAATAGACTGAGTCACACTATCAAATGGTTCTCTGCCTGCAGATGAACAGGCCCGTTTACACTTGATTATACGGAGACAATAAGATCCATTTTGTCTCATGTTTTAAATTACTGATATTACAAAGTATCTCAACACAGTTTCTATTGTATATTTGGCACCAACTGTATCTTCTTTGCACAAGGCCAAAACAGTGTGTTCGAAACTGCCTGCTGATGATACAGCAAACTAAAAATAATCCAGCAAGGGCTAATGGGGAGGGGAGGGGATATGCTGGCTAAATATATCACAGACATGTTTTGTTTGCTTGTTTTATTTTCTAAATAAGCTAGATAACTAGCACTTCCCTCAACACAGTACTGTATTTTATATATACAGACGTGGATAAAACTGTTGGAATCTGACAAAAGTAATAAATAAAAATTTTCCGAAAATGAACCAATGAATATCAGACATTGCTTTTGAATTGTAGTTCAACAGAAGTTTTTGAAAAAACAAACTCACAAAACGGGCCTGGACAAAAATGACGGTACCATTAATTTAATATTTTGTTACATAACCTTTTGAGGCAACCACTGCAATCAAACGATTTCTGTTACTTTCAATGAGATTTCTGCACCTCTCAGTGGGTATTTTGTTCCACTCCTCATGAACAAACTGCTCTAGTTGTCTCAGGTTTGAAGGCTGCCTTCTCCAGACGCCATGTTTCAGCTCCTTCCACAGATGTTCAATAGGATTTAG
>JAQQAE010018367.1:0-11215 GCA_029823295.1 Pseudamia nigra
AAAAAAATAGCAAAAAAAAAATCAATGAAATAAAAAAAAATCTATTAAATGATATAACCAACAAAACTGAAAAAAAAAAAAAATCAACAAATACATAACAAATCTGCAAAAATCAAGTTAACAAAAATAGGCCATATATCAGAGTAAAAATAAAGAACAATTAAAAATGTACAATATAACCAACAAAATGGGGGGAAAAAACAGCAAATTCATAAGAAAATGGTAAAAAATTAAGCAAGTAAATACACAAAAAATGGTCAGAAATAACCAATAAATTCATGAATGTCACAAATTCCACATCATTAAATTTTTTCACGACTTGAGTAGTTTTTTTGACTCTCACTGAAGCACTTATTTTTACGAGTACTTCTACTTCTACATGAGCCATTAAAACCATAACAGTAGTTTTACTTGAGTACTGATTCCGTTCACTGTCCACACGGCTGCCTACAGCCCACCTGAGGATCCCAACGCCCTAAATAAAAGAAGTCACTGTATTATGATGTTCTGCCTTTTCTGCACACCTTCACTATAACTGCGATAAATAATAATTCATTTAGCGTGGATGTGGTAATGGAAAGCCATTAAACGTTGAGGTACTTTTGAACGCTGGCCTATTTCACACTTAGGCTGTTACCATGATAATGATCATCCTTGTATCGCACCTTCTGGGGTAAAAGCATAAAGTGTTTGCCATCGACGGTATCACAAACATACAAAGACAGACACGGGAGCAGCTGAAAGGATGCAATTAAAAACCTGAACAAATCGAGTCAAGAAGATCCATTTAAAATCAGGTGGGCGCACTAAAGTGTTGTGTTATGCAAGCAAAGGAGATTAGCTGTCAGTTTAAAAAGGCAAGTCTATAAAAATGTGTCTAAAGGCAGGATTTAAGAGCAGAAATACTGTCAGCAGATGGAATACTAAGTGGTCGACTCCTCCGAAGTTGATGCAAACGCTCGATCACCCTTTGACTTTAGCCTGGACTCTAAAACAACAAATACGTCTCAAACGAGATTGGACGAGAGGGAATAAAGAATTAAGTGTGGTTCTGTGGTGAATGTCTCAACTAGCTAACACTGCATCATCTCATCTGTGTTGTTCCACGAAGTGGCCCAGGGGAGGGAAGTTTGGATTTTATTATTGTCCACATTGTCCATTAAGACATACGAACTGTGAAAGAACACAAATGGAATTATGCAGTAAACAAAAAAAAAAAAAGTGTGCAACAACCCCGAACATGATTTACAATTTAGCTTTTCCAGAGTGGACGCGTTTGGCTCTGATGGCAGCGTTGTATTCTCTCGTCAGACACGAGGAGACAGTAGTCGCTGGAAACGCTTGTCAGTTCAAGAGTCAATTTGTGTCAATTTCCTGTCTTGTTAATGTGCCTCATGCTGCGTCCCAGAAAACTGGGAAGTCACACTTATCCCACTCGGAATGTATGAGTTCCAACCTCAAAGCGTTCAAAGCAAACAAAGTCGAACGCAAACAAATCACGGCTGACGGTGATAGTCCAATGTTTACTGTATTACTGGGACTCTTTGACATCCAGCAAACCTTTGTTCTTGCAACACATACGAACGCGAGGAGGAACGAATAGAGAATGAATCTGAAAAACAAGAGAGAGAAAAAAAATCCCTTTGATATAATTTACGGCTAATCATTGAAACCACAATCTCCCCGATGTTAAAGTCCCGCTGATGTCATCACGCCGGTTTCTGCCTGGTTTAATCAGTAATTACAGACACATCTAGTCTATAGGTCTAGTAAGGTATTTTTAGGGGTATGTTCACATCTGGATTGTTTGGAACAGTTGTGGGCATTTAAACCCAAAAACCGATTTGTTTGTACATATGTGAACACAGCAGTCGCACTTGGATGTGGGAGAAAACAGGCAAGCTGAGATGAAGAAGGGGTGGAAGAAGAGGAGAAGGAGGCGTTGGCGAGATAGGCGTAATCCAAGGAAATTTGCCTGATGCGTTGGGTGTAATGTCATGTGTGTGTGTGTGTGTGGTGACGTGGACTCCTCACAGCCCCGCTGTACCTCGTGGCACGTATTCATCCGCACATTATTCCCTGGATTCCTGGTAGAACTGGATATTTGGTTTGTTTAATGAACACTCTACATTAACCAGAGAAACACAAATCCACACATGTTGGTGTTTTCCAAAAAAAAGAATAATCTCTTCCTCCTTCCAGAGAAGCTTTCTGACCAAGAAGAGAATTCTGATGCCCTGTGAGCACAAAAAAACTAAAGGACAATTGCAATAAATGTATCATTTTAGCTCCTGAATTATACCAAAGCAAACAAGTCGCAAGTGTGAAAACCCCCTAACGTTCATGGTGTGTATGTTCATGGTGTGTATGTTCATGGTGTGTATGGTGTGAGATGTTCCATCAGGCTGCTACATCTCAGAAAGTTAACTGTTTTACAAATTAACTTTCTGAACTTTTCGAATCAGAACTTTCCAGTGCACTTTTTCTAGTCAGAGGTCAGAAATTTCTGACTTCCCAGTTTTCTGAAATGCAGCGTTAGACCATCAGTTGTCCCTTTAGTGCTACTACAACTACTGTACAAATCCATTTTATGACAAGAAACAGAGCTGGGTGATGAGAAATGACAGACCATTGTTACTTTAAGAAATGAAGTTTGGTCAATCTGAAAAATCTCCAGAACTTTGAATGTGTCTTCAAGTGTAGTCGGAAATTTGGTTTGAAGACGTTTCGCTACCTATCCAGGAAGCTTCCTCAGTTCTAAATAAACTCACGCAGGCAACTACAAGTTATACTTAAAAGTCACGGTTTTTTGCATAGTCTGGTGAGGGGAGCAACAAATGCATCGGAGCGACTTATATTTTGAATAAATTCCACTATAGGGTGCTTGTCACACCAAATACACGTTTTTTCTTCTTCATTATGCATTTTTTGGCTCGTGCGACTAACATACCGGAGCGACTTTTAATCAGGAAAATACGGTACTACCTTTCAGTAGATATTTATCCTCAACCCCTGCAATCATTCTGGATCACCATATCCAGAATATTGTCCATATCTGGATCAAACTTTGTGGTTTGATAGAATCGATTATGGTGTTACCATGCGTTTTGGGCTACATTTTCTGGATGTTACAAAGACAAATGTTGAATTTGTCCCTATCTTGCATGCTGCGTATGAAGTAGATATATTGCAGTCTGCAGGTTTGTTAAGTGTGTATCTTGGTTCGTGTCATTCCTGTCTTGGTATCATGATGCTACACGTGTTTGGTTTGTATTTAAAAAATATGTGGGAGCTGAAAACTCAAAGCACTTACGCAAACACATTTTATTCCCAATTGGATCCCCAGCATTTTCATCAACAAACATCAACTTCTACTGTAACAAGTAAGAAAACTAGCACCTACGTGAAAATGACGAGTTTCACACTCATCCAGCTTGCATGCTCTGATTTATCTTGTTCCGTGTATTTTCTCTGTTACCATTATAACTCACGTTAGTCTTCTCCAAGCTTCATGTCAGTCACCAGCCTTCTTGCACTGGCTTCAGATAATTATGTTCTAATCAGCTTGCAGAGGAGCATCATCTTGTTTTTTTTTTTACATGTTCGTCATATGCTTAATGAGACTTTGTGAGAACGAGCAGCTTCTCCTCCTGACTATGGGAGTGTTCACAGCAAAGTGAGACAAAGTCGACTAAAAGCGGAAACTTTGTAAACTAAATGTTGCCATGGGACGTTGACACGAAGCGCTTGTGTAGGATTGAATGTGGATACATGTATCTAAAGGCTTTAAGCAATAATTGGCTGTTTGTTGCCATCACAGTCACTGAAATAATCTCCCTACTTATAATTAGTTAAGGCATTAGTTGGTGGATATACTTCAGATACTGACCAGTGACTAAAACAAACCATGTTTACACTTGAATCTCATTAATTTCCATTGAAAAACAAAGTCACTGGAATAGACGTTAGCCCTTAATAGGTTCATTTCATTTACTTTAAAAAAGAGTCCAAATTAGGGCTGGACAATACTGTACATTTCAGTGCTGTGATATACAATGTACCGTATTTTCCGGGTGATGTGTCGCTCCGGAATGTAAGTCGCACGAGCCAAAAGATGCATAATGAAGAAGAAAAAAACGTGTATAAGTCGCTCTGGAGGACAGGTCGCATTTGTTCGGGGAACGCGCTTCGAGCGCTCGGCTGGGCAGCTGCGCGCTCGAGCTCGCGGCTCGCCTTCCCGCCTCCCCGGGTAAGTGTCGGCGCCGACGCGTTCGGTGTTAAGCTGATGGCAGGTGTGGTTGTTACCGGTAACGTCTACATTTTAAATTTTCAGTAATACAGATGCAGCAGATGCAGGTACACGAGCCTAGAGCGACGTCTAGCGGCTGTCATTGTGACAAACACCCTGTACTCGAAATATCTTAATATATTCGTCGCTCCGGTATATTTGTCGCTCCCTTAGCCAGACTATGCAAAAAATCGCGATGTGTAATCTGGAAAATACAGTACTGTATAACACAATATACAGTCAATTATGATTTAAGGAGGTCTGGATAAAGAAAATGTTGTCATGAATAGTAGGTGCAGCATCAGCATGTTAAAGTTGCATTATAATTGAGTTATGCTTTACAATTAATGAAGCGCAAATAGTTCAGGCAGGTGAGGTACAGTAGTCTGTGCCTAATTTTCTGTCCAATCACCATCATCCCTGCCTTACACACCCCTAATCAGCTGCACCTTTAAAATGTAGCCATCCCTACTCATCTTGTGATGCTGCTGCCCACACACAACCGTCGCTTGTCCGCGGATCTGAAAAATAATCTCCTTCACCTCACCAGCCTCCGTCTGAATTAAGCTGAATATATGAATATGGGAAACTCCTAAGCATATTTCTTCTGTACTCTGGTATGGTGATATAAAACCATGACACCAGACTCTGCTACAGGGGGTTTGACATCTCAGGGGCCATCTGTGACAAGCTAGCAGAGCCACTGTCAAAATACAAATGTGTATCAGCTTTTAATAAACATGTTTAAATCAGACGAGAGCACCCTGCCTGAAAACTCTTTATATGTTCACCATTAAATGACATTTTTATATCTTCTTATGGATATGTTTTCATCACATTTATGTAATATAATCCCGTTTAGAGCTAAAAAAAAAAACATTCATGAGTTTTTACTAATGAGGAGGAGTATGGCTATGTTCACACTGCAGGTATTAATGCTCAATTTGGATTTTTTTTTTGCTGAAATCCATTTTTTTCTGTGTTCACACTATATTTTAAATGCTACATCTGTCAGACTCAACCTGCATGCGCAGAAGAAGACGTGACATTACATGCGGTTCACTCCGGGCCGGTAGGGGGCGGTAATGCACCAATAAGATGTTTGCCAACTGTCAAAAAACACTAAAGAACAAGCGCCATGTATTTATGAAGCGAATATGGATTCTACACAAGCTGGCGTGTTGAACGATTCCGAGTCCATTGTTCGCATCTGAGTTTGCCACGTCCCGCCTCCTCCGGTGCAGAACGGCGACGTCTGTCTCACATCATTGAGATAAAAGTTGAATGAAATGTGACATGACCAGTCAGGCGGAGGTCACTTTGAACAACATCGGCAAGCTCTGGAAATTCAGCCTGACGACTTACCCAGGACTTCACAAGGGGTTGTGTATCACACGAGTCGGTGGACATCTCAATGAGCTGCAGTAGTTAGGCTTGAACCTGCAGCTGCATCATCACTGAGTGGGATGTGGGTCCATTTGTTGTCACAGCGCCACTCAGAGAAGCCAAAGCTAGAAGCCAGTTCATCGCGGTTTTGCTCACTCAAGAAATCATGGATAGCATGTTGCAGTTCAAACACTTGTGCAGGAGAGTGGTATGTTTGCTTTGTACGGGATGCAAACAGGCGGGTGTGGAATGCCTGTTGTTTTATGAGGCTTACAGTCTTTACAATAGCGTCAAACACATAGTTGAGTTCATCACTTAGCTTGTTGGAGGCTAGAGACTCACTGTGACTCATGCAATGTGTCCAAATTATCCCCGCCGCTGCTTTCCTTGTGTGCACAACCAGCCCAGTTCGCCTGCCGGTCACGGCTCTGGCTCCATCACTACACAATGCCACACACTTCTGCCATGAAATGTCATGATCTTTGAAGAAGTCATCAAGCACTTTAAAGATCTCTGCACCTGTCGTTCATCCTGGCAGAGGTTTGCAAAACAAGAGATTCCTCACACGTAGAACTGTTGTCCTTGTATCCCAAAAAAAAAAAAAAAAAAAAAAAAAACAGCAGCTGCGCATCACTGGTGGTATCAGTGGACTTGTAAATTTGAATTGAGAATCCTTGAACCGATTTAAGTTTGCTCTTTCACATCACTGGCCATTTCCACAAGTTGCCGTCCCAATGTGCCACCTGACAAGGGGATACATTTTAATTTGCTTGCACATTCTTCATCTATCATAGTTTTGCACAGGTCTGTAGCTGCTGTGCGATTGTATGAGTTCTGCATTGTGCGACTCCTGATATGATGCTTTCAGTGCATTTCCCCTCATTTTTCCACTTTTTCTCCTGAGCTGCCCTTTGAAATTATGCGGCATATCTTGGCCTTCAAAAAACTGTGATGTGTCTCCATGTGTCACAACAGTTTTGAGGCTTCACGGCTTCATTTGAAAGGAGCGTAGAGCGACGAAACACCTCCTCCCCTTCTTCGTCAGCAGTGAATATGAATCCATATTTGATGTCGTCCTTGCTGTATTTTCTCTCCCTCTTATATTCCTCTGTTTCCTGTGAAGTTGAAGCGTTGTCTGAACAGCATGTGTTGCACCGTCAAAACGAACAAGTGAACAGACGTCCGTCTTCGGTTTTTGCAACTTTTATTAAAAGAAGTCCACGGTTCATGACAGGCATAAGTTGTTTTTTTTTTTTTTTTTGCTATTCACACTCTGTACGTGGCTCTACAGCTCTGTTAAAGGGACAGTTCTCACAGTACATAGCTAAACTCGTAAGACCTTTTTAAATTTTAGCCGACTGAAATTATGAATTAACAAAAGATGTACATAAAACAAATGAAATTTCCACTGTAAACACGAAATAATATATTTAAACTAGCTATAAATGCTTTATCTGATCCAGGGAACCACACATGCAGCAACTTCCATCCCCGTCACAAGCTTTTTCCTGACTACAAACTGATTCATGGCGGTTCTGGTTAGAAACTGAAACTTACAAAGCCATGGACCCTTTGCAATGCCTTCATGGACCCCAGTTGAAAACCCCTGTTCAATTGAAACGTGACTGTTGTGAGAACTATTTTCTTTGTGTGCACATTTACATGTTCCACACCATACAGAATGCCAAGGGGATTGCTGATCATCATCTCTTTTTATAGAGTGCCAATTTCCCTAAAGCTTAATTTGGCTGGGTGAGAACTAGGAGTAATATCGGCAGCTGCTACTTGCTCATTATACCCTCTCCATGAGCTTCACTTGATAACACGCCAGGCGGACGGATGCTTGTATCAAGTCTTGATAAAAGCTGCTGCTAAGTGAGTGACTTTGAGTTTCATTAGCAGCAGCTGATTTATTAGCTGACATTCATCCTGCACCGTCTATAAATCTATGTGAACGCCAGAAAAAAAAAAAAAAAAAAAAAACTAACAGGCTTGGGTTGTAAATTATGTGTAAATTACAAACATGCCACCCGATAAATACAGTCAAATCCAGTTTTAATGCCCCAGATTCTGTCGACCACGTTTCTTAGAGCTGTTTGATTGGTTGTGTGAACTTATTTTCACTGTACAAATAATCACCGTTTCCAATCATTAGATGTAGATGATGATGCCAGAGTCAGACCAGCTCGCAGGCTGCAGCGGAGAACAATGTGCACTATCTACTGCTTTGACTGAGTCAGGAAGAAGAGAATGACCAAGGAGAGAATAAATAAAAGTCACCAATCAGTGACTAGGTTGGTGGTAAAAGATTTGCACTGTTTTTCCACAGTAGATGCCCCTGACTTTTGGTAAGATTCATCTTACGTCATGAAATGTTATAGTTATTTGCTGTAGTTCTAACAAATATGATTAGTTGTAATTTATTCTCATTTGTATATTTTCTGTAGGGACATGATAAAGATTTTCAACCCAAAATACAAACCAACAACAGAAGCAGTTTAGCAGATCAACTAATCCCTGTTTAGTTAAAGAGGGTTATTTTGACTTTTTTGTGGCCACCCGATGACCCACATTTTCCAATGGTCATGAAACTTGCAGCCCACTTTTGTACAATTCAAACTAGGCAAATGTATTTTTATATAAACTCATGCAAAACATATTTGCATTAATATGCACATATTTTCATCAATCCATTCAAATTCTAAACACAAAAAAATTAACAAATATGTGAAGAATAATCAAGAAAATGAAGAAAAACACCACAAAATGAACAAAATAATCAAGAAGTTCAACAAAATTGATAGAAAGTAAATAAAATAATCTTATTAATCAAATAACCTTTTTTAACCTTTCCTGAAATAAAATGTTAGAGTATATAATTAACGGTGTATAGAATGTTTTCAAATTTTATATACTGTATGGGATTTTTATAAATTGGTTTAATGTTATATTTGTAGCCTGAATGGAAAATGTCTCCTGGAGGACAGAGACTCACAACTGGGAAGTGCAGTCATATTTTGAGAAGAAGAAATATGAATTCAAAAATATCATTTTAGCCCAGCTGCATTTGAATAAATAAAAAGAAATGAATAGAAAGAAAAGTAATAATAATAGGAGTGTGGCGGTAAGCCAAAACTCACGATTCATTACCTACCTCGATTTTTTTTTGCCACGGTTTGGCTCATTTTCAGTACGGTAAAACTGCTCATCCCTTGTGTAAACATTCAAAATGAAACAAAAATCTGCAGCCTGCTGGCAGCAAATTCTCCAATAAATAATAGATTCTCAAATAAGCAAAACAAAAACGTATACCACAAAATAAACCCCAAATATGAATGAATATGATCTTGGATCCACTGATGTAAAAGCAGCAGTGGCATTTGTTTTCGGTTCAGTCTGAAGAGCCTGGGACTGAACGTTTAAATGCCACTGGAAGCTTTGTTTTTTTTTATGTGCTGCTCTGATAGTCACTTTCATGTGATGCCGTTTTAAATGATTTAACATGTGTGACGTACTGCCAAAAGCATACGAACCTGTACCGATCGCTTCCATCTCGTCCAGTTCTCTGTCTGTTTAACAACAGCTACCCCTTTATTTTTGCATTTTACTTTATATCGCTTACATTTATATTTCATAGATATATGCTTTTATTTTTTATTCAGTTTGCTTTGTTTTACTATTTGCTGCAGGTACAAAAACACCATTCATTGTACTATGCATAACTGTGCATGTGACAAAAGTTTATCTTATGTCTAGCGTTGGGAATTGATAAGAATTCAGCGATTCCAATTCCATAATGGACACTGCTTATCAGTTCCTTTGTGATTCTCTTATTATTCTCATTGGTTGAAGAAGAGTACAAAGAGTCTACATTTAGTCTTTGTGACATGTTTCAGATCTGAGATCAGATTACTCTTTTCAACCCCAGACCAAACAGGGATCAGTTGTTCTGCTGAAGTGTTTCTGTTGGGGGTTTGTATTAGGGTTGAGGATCTTTATTGTGTCCCACAGAAAGTGCACAAGTGAGAATAAATAACAACTAATCATATTTGTTAAAACTACAGCGTACGACCTGTTGCTCCCGATCGCCCCCGGATCTGACTACGTCTAATTGTACCAATAATTACAGCTCCTGTTTTCTAATCAATGAATTAAACCACACATCCTACACACCTCTGTAAGCATCAAAATCTCAGCTAAAAACCGATCTAAACCAATTTCAGATCAGCAAACCACAGTAAACCACAACTTTTTCTTATACTGTGCATCATTAACCAAATGTAAATCGATATTGTAACACATTCAATGAAAGCTCACGCCGAGCTGAATCCAGTGATATACTGTATCACTTATGTGTACAACTTTCAAACCTGCACAGCAAATGGACAAAAAAAAACAGAAACATCACATCAACAAAACCCAGCGATGAAAACAAAGTTCATCTTGCCTTTGATGTTTCTCATGTAAAGTTGCTCCAGTGTAAATAAAACACCATATTGTGTTTGACCATAGACTGTATATATTCGTGTTACGGACCATTCGGACCCATAATGGCGTCCATACAGAAACTGTACACCGTGCGCGTACACACATCAGAGCACGTGCGTCGATATTTATTCACATCTGATTGGACAAAATCGAACACACTGTTGACGTGTCCATCACCATTGTTCTCAATAGGGTCTGAGCTTTTGAACGATACATCAAGCATCCTGATTGGTCAAATCTGTCTACAACAAACAGAACCGGTAGCGACGTCAGACATATTTGGACTGGTTGCATAGCAACGACATATAACGCACGCCCCGTGCTTCCGGGTTTGTTTTTGGGACATTGCGATCGAAAAACAATGGATCATCCAAGGAAAAGCTACAAACTTACTCCAGATTAAGCTTTAGACATATTTTTGAACATACTGGTGACATATAAAGCTCAGTTTCGCACGGACATCGGTGCCTGCACTTATTTTACAAAATAAGTACAACATTCATATCATTGTAATGCTTCGCCTGATTCTCACCAAACTTGCTGGAGTTGTTGTTCATACATTGATTCAATCATTTCTGTTCCCTAATGAAAAATGGCTTCATATTTTATGTAAATGTGTGGATTTTTTTCAGTCTGAATATAGATTTATGTATTTCAAACCTCAATTACTGTCACCGAGTATCATTTATTTTCAGATTTTCACATCAATAGTAATCACAACAAGCCCTGCTTCGATTTCACACTAAGATCAGACATGTTGGTCTTGTCGAAGCTGAGAAAAACATGATTTACTGTGTGTATGTCATTTTCAAAGACATTACCTCGGGGCTTAACAGGTTTAGCATTTCATAACAAAAGAGGAATCTTACCAAAAGTCAGGGGCATCTACCGTGCAAAAACAGTGCAGAATTTTTTACCACCAACCTAGTCACTGATTGGTGACTTTAATGTATTCTCCCCTCCGTCATTCTGTTTCTCCTGCCTCAGTCAAAGCAGTAGTTAGTGCATGGTGTTTTCTGCTGCAGCCTCTGAGCTGGACTGACTGTGGCAGTG
>JAQQAE010018368.1:0-11215 GCA_029823295.1 Pseudamia nigra
ATTATAAGGCGCAGTGTCATATTTGGACAAAATTGACGGCTTTTAGATGCGCCTTATAGTCCGGAAAATACGGTAACATGTTTTGGTCGTTCTCCTGATGAGTGTCACACATTAGACAAAATAATTGCTGTTTTATTTGTTTAAAATAGATGGATAATGGATAGCTGGCCTGTGGCAAAATCAGGGATATATCCACCTCTTGCACCTCAGAAATGGATTCTGACCCACCACCGTCACAGCAGCAGAGGCTATTGACACAATAGCCCAGTACATGCAAAAACATAAGCACCATACACTGCTGAAGCAGCATTAATGATTCTGTTATTTCTGCAATGCATTTTGCTTACTTTTCTCAACATTTTTTGGCCCTTTTTTATTTGTTTTATTCCATTTGTAAGTTAGCATATTAACTAAATGATAATGAGTAACAAAATATGAGTGTTCATTTGCATAAGACACAAACTATACCTGTGATTTCACAAATAAATGTAGTGGTGCGTTATGAAATGTCTAGCGTATACAAGCCTTGTGTGAACACGCTTTCATGTACCACCCTTGTCTGCTGCAGTATACTGTACTTATGTCTACAATTGTATCTGTTTTAAATGCAAATCAGCTTAAACATGGTCTAATCCAAATGTATCATCACTGAGGCAGCAGACACAACAGTGTGTGATCAAAGCTTGCACTCACATATGTGGAGGGCAGAGGAACATACAAAAATAGATAGGATTCCACCTTCCTGCAGTGGGCAAGTATTTTAATAATCCTCATATTTCTTTGCAATTATTGTTTGGGCCTTGGAGGTAAATGAGCACCGCAAGCCCTTTTTCTGGTAAGATACTAGATTAAGCATCTGAGGCACCCAGCTAAGATTCAGTTTCTCAAAGAGGAGTAAAGGTGCCACAACCTCCAATTTCATACTTATTCATAATGACCCACGGCTTGATTTGCCTTTGCCTGCTGGGTCAGACACAGTAAACATCACTCATAAGGGAAGGCTGATAATCATTACATCCTAACTCTATACTTGGTTGTCTTATTTTCTAGAGTTTGGAGCACTCTATCTCTTATAAAGATTTTGTTTTCACTGCAACAAAGCTCCTAGGTCCTTTTCATTCTCATGCTGTATAAAGGCAGCAGCTGGGCTTCACTAAACACATTTGAGTGTGTTTTTCCCTCTGTGACAGTATATACGAATGTGTGTGTGTGTATGTGTGCACTCGTGCATGTGTGTTAATAGCACAGGAAGGGCTTGTAAACTTACTCAGCCTGATGACCAGAAAGTTTGTCAGCACCTAGGAATCCTTCAAGCCCATCATCATCTGGGCCTCTGTCATAAACTCAAGGTTTATTGTGTATTTGGGTCCAGATATTCTCACCGGCACCTCAGCCTTGGAAAAAAAAAATCATAGAAGCCATTTCGGTAAATAGTAAAGTTGAAGGATCCAGCAAGGAAATGAAATCGTACATCAGAGGCCTTTACATTTGTAGGGGCGGGGTACTTTTTTAGCGCAGCATTTAATCAGAGTTACTTTTCTGATAATTCTACCGAAGTTTGTGTGGGTTTTTAAGGGTTACTCTGGCATCCACAATCCACATACAGTACATACACCTTAAAAGATTAATTGGTCCCTCTAAATTACCAATAGGCGTTTGTAGTTGTTTGTCTGTATATGTCACCCCTGCGACCTGCAAATTGATGGCCTGTTCAGTGTGCACTTTGTACCAATATCAGCTGGGATAGGTTCTAGTCCTCTGTGACCCCCTCGGAGCATTAAGCAGTTACAAAAAGTAACAAACAATTAAGAAAAAAAATTATATCAGAACAGATAAAAAGTGAAAACATGCATCTAAACTCTACTGATATTTATTTATTAAAGACTTTCAGCAAATATTATCCTGTTGTCAAAGCAAACAAGGGTATAACAGGGTAACAGGATGATTTCATCTTACTTTTACTGTTTAAATTAAATATACAGTACAGACAAAGAGAATGAGATGTATAAGGTCATTTTGAGGTAATGTTGAAATTGAAATGAAGAAAATAAGCAGTAAATCAACTAAACAGTACAGAAAATAAAGAACAAAAAACGAAAAAATGATGAGGAAAGTGACAAGAATGTACAGAAAAGTACAAATGTACAAAATGTGCAAAAATTAACAAAATCATTTAGGAAATGAACAAAAACAAGTGAAATAAAACACAAAATGGACATAATAGGCAAAATAATACACAAAATGAACAAAGTCAGCAAAACAAATAGACGAAATGAACAAAATAATCAAGGAAATGAACAAAAGTGAGCTAAATAATACACTAAATGAACAAAAGTGAGCAAAACAATACACTGAATGGACAAAATAATCAAGGAAATGAACAAACATGAGCAAGTAATGCACAAAATAAACAAAATTCTAAAAATGTGAACAAAACATCCCTAAAATTAAGATGAAATGAGAAAAAAAAGATCAATACGGGAAAGAATAATTATGAAAAGTTAATCAACTACAGGTATGTCTACAGAGAACAAAGATCTAGAAAAACTAATAGATGTATTGGCAATAAAAAAATAAACCAAAAACATTTTTTTTAAAAATGTAAAGAATTAACAAAACTGATGTAAATAATGAAGAAAATTGTCAACAAGTGAACAAAAATATGAAGAAAATAGACAAAAATGAATTACAAAATTTGTGACCCAATTAAAAAACCGGCTCAGTGACCCATTTGCGTACCAACCCTAAGTTTGAGAAAATCATTTGTCTTCAGCCAGTGACTTTTCAAAGTGCTCCACAGAACCAAAAGCTGATTGTGGATCCCACCCGTCCAGATTTGAGATGCAACCAGAAAACACAGTATGGCTGTCAGTTGTCATTATCATTGTTTTTGCAGTACAACGTCATACTGTATGAACACTATAATAAATATGGACCTGTGAAAGGAAACAAATTCGTTCTCCCGGAAACACTCAGCAGCAGGAGGGAGGTGGAAAAAGCAAAGGACAATGAAACTACCAGATTTGTTTTTGCTCATGACTCTGGGAAAAAAAATGCAAAGTGCTCGTCCAATCACAAATAATGATGTGTTGTATTTGGACAGCAGTCACATACAGGAAAAAAAAATTCCACATTATCTCTAGCACAGGCTCGCTCACGTCTAATGATCACACAGCTGCACATCCTGACACCAGCCTCGTGTTTTTGATATTCTATCTCGCACACTTTTTCACAGTAGTGGGATTTTTATGTGTTTCAGCAAAGTGTTTATACAAAATTTATTTCAAACTGTAATTTAACACCTAGCCAAATATTTCCCCAGCACAAGATTATGACATTAAGACTAAATCAATCCAAGGTAATCATTTTACTGACACGCTTTAATACAGGTGATAATATACATCAAAGCCAACAAATATATACAAATCTATGTTATAGATGGAAATAGCTCAACTCGCTACTTCCTACAGTATATTAAAGAACACGCATGTGTAATTTAATTCTTCCATGTACTGTACATGCTCATTTCCTGTCTATGCTATGGATTCCATCATGTTGACTGAAATATCAATTGAGTACGGCGATTGCCTGATTGCAACATCACAAATATCCAAATGACACCTTTCAGGTAAAATATATAAAATGGGGCAGCGGGTTTTTTCCCCTCTGAATAAGAATTCTGATGTCCTCATATTATTTTTAGACGTGCTTTATTAATGGGAAAAGACACAAAGACACAATATGTCTCCTTTAAAATCACATCTTGGACACCTCTATGTCATAAAATTTAAACTAAAAACTCTTCTAATTGGCTCCACTGTCAGTCCATCACTCTCTATAAAACATTTATATTGTTACAGTTCAAACCTTATGAAACAGTAGCCCAGATTATTTAAGCCTATTTGTTTTGTTTCTTTGAATGAAAAATACCTTATTAAAACACCACATTGACACTACAACATAATCTTTTAGTTTGGGAAATTTGGCCAGTTTAAAGGCACACCAGGGCCTCAGCTCCTTATGGGAAAGGCTTGTGAGGAAAAAGTGGTGAAAATATTCTAAATATCGCATGTAGCATAGTTGCAGAGCCTACATCATGCCCCTTCTGACCCAACTTCAGAAAAAAATTGTATTGTCAGTTCACAGTCACTGGCGAGCGGCAGATAATTTTCTGATACTGACTAAATGATGCCATCCATTTACAAATATATAGTTTAAAAGATAATGATACAAGTCAAGAAAGCAGTAGCTTGTCACAAAACTGCTTATAAGGCTGTCAAAATATGAAATTTTACTGAGTATATATGATGTAATTGTAATTTCATCTCTCCGCAATCTGTTCAGTGCCACTGAAGAGTCTGCACCTCAACATGGGCAAACCTGTGATCACCTCTTTGACTACTTTATATTCAAAGAACAAGGTTAAATCTGCCTATGTAATAAACACTTTGGCGTTGTGATGTGTCACACATGATAGATAGCAAAGTCCACTGAGCCTCTTCATATAAAACTAAGTGATATTTTATCAAATCAAATTTTATTTGTACCTTTCCTCACACGCAATCTCTGTTGCATGGGACCGAGGATCCCGGTGAAGAAACACCATGTTAAGGAGCCATAAAGGCCAAGACGCAACCCATCCCATGACCACAAAGGGTGCTGCCACAGGCCACCCTGGCCAGGACAGGCAGGAGCCAACACCTTGACTATAAGACCAACCATCCAGGCCAGGGCGACCTCAAGAGCTACACCCCCACAGATGGACCAAACATACCCGGTGTGCACAGTCTCCCTGAGGAAACCACTGGCACATGGCAACAGCTAAAAGCTACGTATATACTGTAAAAGTGTGTTATATTAGTAAACACTAGTACTGTATAAGTATTTCAGAATTTTTGCAACAAACTGTGACTTTCTTGACTTGTAAAATTGGCAGGGGGAAGGAAGTGGGCGGGGTTTAGGCTCTCTATATATTTTATAAGGTAGTGAAAGCAGTACAGAACTCCAAAACAAACTCTTCTCCTGATGTACAGCACATGCAGAAGTTATAGGCTGCCTTGTATTTGTGGTCTTCGTAGACTATAATGACCATACTCATGCACCATAGACCCAAAAAACACAGGAAATGTAAAAACATTTCAGTTTCTCCAAAATGAAGTGTCAAGTATTTAGTGTCACCTTCCCACAAACTTAATATATTTTGAGCTGTTTAGATCAGGAAATATGAGATCTAGCTCACTTACAGTAAAACAGGTTTAATTCAGCTACACGTTATTGTTTGGGTTAAATTTGCCACAGGAATGGACATCGCACTCAATGCGCAGTTTTATTTCTGATTTTTATGAGTTTATACTGTGCACATATTTGCAAGTACTGCTCCCATAACAATTTTAGTATTATGTTGATTCATTTTTGTGCATGTGTATGGTCATTATAAATGGAAATAGGACAACACACCCAAGGTGACCTAAGACGTTTGCACAGTCCTGTGTCTGAACTACTCCTGTGTCACATCCACACCTGGGCATTCAGACACTAATCACCTGCTCTCACTCTCTATCCAGCAGTTTTCAGTATGGACATAGACTCAGAACTGAGGTAGATTTACTCTTTTAACTGTTGTTTAAACTTTTTGCGGGCAGAATTTTTTATTCAGTTTCGACAGAAATATCTTTATGGTTGCATTTGCATAATGGAATGAAGTCAAAAGACAACAGACAATTGTACTTGACATTTCTAATTAAAATAAAATCATGTTGATGACCTTATTTACCAAGGTGAAAGTTGCTGAAAATGATGTAATATGCCTATTTCATTACCATTAGATCTATAAATGATCCAAGAGAAGCCCCAGGCACGTTCTTGCCATGTTTAAACATTAGCAATAACTGTCAAAACACCCCTGCAGCGCTCCCAAAAATTCAAAGCTGTTTCCTCCAAGTTTTGTCATAAATGTAGCTCAGGAGCGTCTCTTTTTTATCCATGGTTCTTTGTATTTAAACACTTAAAAATCAGCATGTCAAGGGACCCAGCGGCAGGAGACGAAGGTGACCAGTTTTTTTTTTTCAGCAGCATAATAATAATAAAAAGGTGGCCAATTTAAAAGAATCTAGTGAAGGACATGTATTTAGACAGTAACTGTTTTGTGCCTGATGCATTCAGCGGGTTCCTTCTACCAGATGTTTCAGTCAGTTCGTGTGACAACTTCTAAAGAAACCTTAAAAGCCGTTTTTGCATTCGTGGAGGCAGCCTGTCCCAACGACACTGATCAAATGCTCTAATCAACATTCATGCATTCATAGAACCGTCAGTATTATCTGAGACACAGTTCTAAGTAAACTTACAGGACAAAAAAGCCGAGTATAAAGGTAAACGCTGTCATTGATCTCACTTTTTATATTAAGACATTTACATTTTAGGCAAGGTTAGTGTAAAGGGCAGGAAGTAAAAAAGAGCCATAAAGAGAACTCTACAATGCACCTGTAGCTATAAAAGTGTGTTTGTTATTGTTTGTTGCTTTTTTGTGTCGGCTCTATACCTGCTGCTGTTGGATTAATTTTCTTTAAAGCCACTTTGGACACTTTGGTCTCCCAGATAAGGGGCGTTAGAGACGCAGCCAGCATCACAATTTGTTTTCATAGTTTGGATGATACACAGCACTGTTACAATCCCTGGTTTGCCATCCAACAGGACAGCTTTTGTTTGGCTTTGAATGTCAAACAGATGACAAACCTGGACTGAATTGTGTGAACAGAGCTAGATGATGATTTATGTTCACCCATTTTTAACCTGTACTTTCAAGGATCTTTCGTCTCTCTAGCTCTCTCTCCAAATGCTCACGCTAAGCAGATTTGTGATTATAGATACTTCAGAGGACAGACTGTGTGACCATTAGTCAGTTCTTTTGCAAAAACTGAGGTAATAACAGTGACAAATATGTGTTTAACTTCAGCAGTCACAAGGGAGGCTCAGCATGAGCTTGATCACTCCTGTATTCCACACGGTGTCTCCTTCCATCTGTGCTTGATCACAGCAGGCAATAACAGTGCTGGTCTCTGATGGGCAGAGCTTTTCAAGACCTTTAAGGCCAGTGACAGCTTCAGAGATCCAAATATTCTAGGTATCACTCTTATCAAGTGTGATGAGCTGCCTGTCAGTTTGCCCCAAAGGAGCTAACTTTGGAACAATACCTGTGATTTAGGTTAGCTATCAGTCTTTCTCTTGATTTCTCATGAACAGTCTGTGTCTCTGTTACACACACACACACACATACGGAAGCTGTGGCCCATAGGGATATTTTTCTTTTGGCTGAGAGATCAGAAGGATGCGGAGCTGTGAATGCTTCTGTCCCTCTCTCCTCTGGTGTGTGCTCTCGCTCACACTGTGTTGGGAATTAATGACTTCTCTGTGGCCCATCAACAGCACCAAACACGTGGGGAGAAAACATAAGAGATGGAGTGAGGGGGGCGGCAGAGCGAGGGGAGTAGAAAATAACAGATAAGCTTGGGACCTTGTGCTGAATTCCTTGGCCATGCACAATTCTGCAGCAAAGAAGAGGTAAAGTATAATAGTAAAAGGTGACTAGAGAGCAATAGGAATGAAGAGGAAAAAACAATAAGTTGGTGCTGAGTCAGATTGGTGATATTGCAGGAAGAAGTAATTTCATTTTGGCTTCCCACCAGAGACTATTGCGGAGGGAGAGTGTGGTTTCACTTCATGCTTTCATCTAACCCTCTCACCTTCAAGTTCAGACGCATATTTATCCAAGGTGTTTTACAGTTCCAAACTTACTACACATGTTGACACATGTTCTGAGATTCTTCACAAGGCTAAGGTGAAAACTAGAATGGGATTAAAGAGGGAGGAGGACATAAATTGTCTTTTCAGCAGCTTGTAAAAAATGAGCACTTTGTCTTCATTTGCTGTAGCCGTTGATGAGTGAATGCGAGATGATGCCCCCCACCAGTCAAGGACACGCCACCTCCTCAAGGGTTTTTCCTTATTTTTATTATTTTCAACATTACACATTAATACTGAAAACAAAAAGTGTTAAACAACACAGATCAAGTTTTATATTTTAGATTTTCCAAAATAGCTATATTTAGCTTTGATGGCAGTTCCATTTTTGGCTATGCTACAAGTTGTCCTATGCCGAGGAAGGGTTGGTACAGAGTCAAGATTCCCATTAACTACAGCTACTGTACAAGTCCATATTATGACATGAAACACTTAGTGAAGTAAAGAGAAAAGTCAGAAATGAAGGTTAATCAATACAAAAACTCTCAATTATAATGAAAAAATTAGAAGCATACAACAACTGGGATGGAGAAAAGTTTGAACCTCAACCCCTTTAATTACTGGACGGCTGGTAGTTCTAATTAACTTATCCCCTGCAGCAGAGGTAGCTTTTGGTCTTCCTTTTCTGGGACGGGGCCTGTAGTGCACCTTTTCAATAGATCTGGATTTGCACCAAAATCTATCATATTAAACTGAATATACATTAAAAATATCATTGGTATGCCAACGTGCAAACTCCACACAAAAAAGGGTCTATGTCAACCAGTGATCAAATTCAAAGCCTTGTTCCTGCGAGGCACATTTTTTTAACCACTGCTTTGTTAACCATTGCCTACTCAAGATCCACGCATTATTCTCAAAGACGTTCCAGAAATGTACGGAGCCCCAGAAGTCCCAAACAGTGACATATTTTTTCTCGTTTCCACAAGTTATTATCTCGTGCGAACAAGATGTTTAACTTCAGCGAACAAGATAATATCTGGTGCGAACGAGATATACTTACTGGGAAAATGTTATGTATTTGCATTTTATTGCTGTCTACTTTCAAGAGCAGATATAATTTTATTATATGACATTCCGAGTGGAAAATGAAACTTAATTAGTTGAGTTTTCTCCATTGTAATGATTGTGTGCAACTAAAGTCACAATATAAACTAAAAAATGAGTTAACAGATAGCTATTGCCCGCAATATCTCAGTCGAACAAGATAAAAATTTAATTCCAACAAGAAAAATATTCCGTTCACACCAGATAATATCTCGTTCCCTCAAGATAAATATCTTGTTCTCAAAAGATAATAACTCGTTTGCACAAGATAATAACCTGTGGGAGCAAGAAAAAAATATATCACTATTAAGGGTCTTCAGGGGCTCCATAGAAATGCAATGTTAAATAAAGTGATAAAAAACATTCCTGGATACGTCAAAAGATAATGGCTTCTTCCATGGTCCACGCTCTACCCTTCCAACAAATTGTGTAAAAATTGGGTCACTAGTTTTTATAGCATAATTCTGCAAATAGACAAATCAACAAACAGGCACGGATGAAAACATAACCTCCCTTGAGGTAATAAGCAACTAATTAATGTCTTATATGCGTATCCAACTGTAGTGTGACCAACATGTTTTCAGGAGGACTGTCATAAAATAACTCATTTTTGTTTAAGTGCAAAACCATATTTTACATAGCTTTATCTATCTGACAAGTTTCCAAAAAAGTACTTTCTATAGATTTACTTTTTTTTTTAAGTAACACGAATGAAACCAGCATTGTCCAGCTCTTGCTCAGTAACCCCAATAATGAATTTTGAAACTGAGAAGAAATTTACAGCGGAATCAAAATAGTAATTATTTTAAACAAATGATGTCTTTGCACACTGAAATTTAAAGGAAAGATACACACTGGAGTCGGAGTAGATGAAACACTGTTACCATGTTGTAATAGAGCCTGTTTCTTGTTCTCTTTCCTCATGTTTTCAGTCACTGCAGCTTCAAAATTCCCCGTTCAATATTGGTGAGCTGATATCAGACATAAATAAGGTGCAGAGTGTGAACTGGGTCTCAGCCAGCAAGACAATGTCTCCAAGCATCATTTTTTTTACTTCAGCCATCAGCAGTCCTTCCATCTGCCACATCAATCAAACATAACTTATTCACCAACTGCTCCTATTATCTCTTTTCCTTTTCCTGCATTTTTTCCCTTTAGGATGAGCTACCTTTTCACTTCTACTTTTTAAGGCAGCTTTGACTTCTTTATGCATAACTGTCATTGCTAAAAAGAAAAAAGAAAATTATGCTCTTTTTCCACAACTAAATCCTTGGCTCAGCTCAATTGTTATAAAGTTTCCTGGTTTATGGATGACAAATGAGTGATTGTCAACAGGTGGGTCAGAAGTATGTAGTTAATTTTTAAAAAAAAGAATGAAAAAGATAGATTTGGTGTTTTTTATCTGACATCCAGCATGCGTCAAGAAGCATTAGCTGTTGTCATGGAAGCACAGACATTTGACTAAAAGATGATAGGTTCGAGCCCATAGGGTCCACAGGGAGAATTCTTAGTTCTGGCAGCATTGTGTTTCCACTCAAATCCTATGGAAATTACTATTTTCAATGTTAAAACACCCCCAGTTTATGAACAGACCTGTCCTTCTCAATTACTCCTCACTCACCAACCAATCAAAATCAAGAAGGGGTGGGACATTAGAAGTAAACATCGTGAATTTCTCTGCATCGTGATGGAGGGGGAACTGACTGACAGCTCGGTATATGATTTAACACACAACATCCATCTGTTTGGAAACATTATGAAGGGGACATTTTAACTGTGGTGCAGCTATGGATGTACCTCACATTCATTCATGTGATTACTCCACGTTAGCTACATGAGTATCCCTGTAAACAGTGAACTTACAAATGCCTCATGTGTCAGGATGTCATTCCATTCAAATTTTTCTTTTCAAGGCTGTTCTGTGCATTAACTGTGCACTGAAGCAGACACTGATTCCATGCATGTCCAAAATAATCTGAACAAATCTCTAAATAGGCTTCAAATGAACAGTAGATTTTCATTTTAATTAACCATAGTCTTACCTGAAAAAATCTTAAACCACCATTTTGTGAACTAAAAACCTGTCGACCTTTCATGAGTCACATAGTAAGAGTCTGCCAAAGGACGAGTGACCTATGTAGAACCACGGCAACAGATACTAAAAATGCTCCCTGTGGGCACAGATCATTATACAGTGGTGCCTCGGATAACGACGACAATCCGTCCCGGCGTCACGGCCTTGATCCGAATCAGTTGTTGTCCGATGCGACTTTTTCCATAAAAATACATGTAAAATCAATTACCGTAATATTCACACTACAAGCCGCGGCTTTTTTCACACATTGCCGACCCTGCGGCTTATACAACGATG
>JAQQAE010018369.1:0-11214 GCA_029823295.1 Pseudamia nigra
ACATGTATTCCTATGGAAAAAGTTGGATCGTACAACGACCGATTCGGAGACCGGCCGTGACGCCGGAACGGATTATCATCGTTGTGCGAGCTTCCACTGTAATAATATTGAAAATAGCTGTTCCACAACTGCAATGTCAAACAGTTAACAGTTACGGAGCTCATTAATGTCAGCAGAGATGCAGGCAGAGGAGATTAGGTGATGGGGATTAAGTGGATTATAGATCTTATTTATGGATATTTTTAAGATGCTCAAAATCATTTTGTGCCAATGACAAAGAAGATAATTATGCAAGGAAATACTGAGCACAATTCACATATTTTTGATGAGGGACCCAGACCTTTTACTTTCCCTTTACTCTGTGAGTTTGAGGATTTATGAAGTAAGAATCACCCGCTTACTACAAAATGTGCATTCATCCATCCTCATTGCTACATGGGGTCTTCTAGTAGATCTGATTGGTCAGCAGTGGTTCAGTAGGTGGTGCTCTGAGGAGTTTAATCCTCAATCTTGCAAACTAACCTGCTCCAGACCAGGTTAATTTGGTTGAGTTACAGGGGTGACCTAGCCTGATCGGAGGTGAACCACTTTTGTGATACAGAAAATTTCCAGCTGAGCCTGAAGTTTTCGCGATAAGCGCTTCGTGATATGGGCCCCTGGAAAACCTGGTAAATGAGAAAAGTAGTCAGATGTCCTGGAAAGGTTTATTATGTTGAGTTTTTTTTCTTTTGTTAAATTTTGGTGTTATTTTGTTCATTTTTGTTAACTTACTTGATCATTTTTGCTCTTTTTTATGTTAAATTTTGGTGTTCTTTTGTTCATTTTTGTTAACTTGCTTGATCATTTTTGTTCATTTTTTATTTTTTGTTAAATTTTGGTGTTATTTTGTTCATTTTTGATAACTTACTTGATTATTTTGAGCATTTTGTTATTTTTTTGTTAAAATTTGCTGCCTTTTTTGATTTTTGTTAACTTACTCAAATATTTTGATAATTTTCCTCATTTTATTGCTTGTTTTGTTGATATTTTTAAAATTAAATTTTGATGTTGTGTTAGTGTAATATCTCATCTGTCATACTGTAGCAGCTGAAAATGTCCTGGAAAATAATTTCAAGAAAAGAGTGGGAACCCAGTCAACCCCACCCCCCCCCAATTCCCCTCCACTCACAGGGAGCGTGAGAGTTGCAATGTCAAAGCAGTCATTAGACCGGTGGTCCCCAAACCCCGTGCTGCAGACCGGTACCGGTCCGTGGGTCAATTGGTACCGGGCCACACAGAAAGAATGCATAACATTATTTCCATTTTATTTATTATGTGATTCTGAACGGTGTTTTATTTAGGAAAATTACCGAATTCTCTTCGCCTTATTTCTCTTACCTACATCCGCTACCCTCTTAAAGGGGCAGCGTCGGTAACACACCGGTGCCAGTAACACATCAGCGTACCCCCAAGCTTGCAAAATGAACGAAAAACAAACGTCTTTGGAAAGTTTCTTTGTGCAGGGTAAAGGAGCCAGAAGAAGAGCCTATGACTTCAAAGACTAACAAAGCTGCATTTAACAGACAATACCAGGATCTGACTGGAAATCTACTACAACACATTCCCACGCATCAAGCCCGCTTTGCATAATATGCGCCAACCGGCTCTAATGAGACAATAAAGCCTTCAAAACTGCTTCGCCACTTGGAGACCAAGCATTCTGCATTAAAAGACAAGCCTTGAAGTGTGAAGTGGGATTTTCTGCAGTTACAGAAACCAAAACCACATTATGGAGCAGACTGGACATAAGCAACACGTTTCGGGTATCATTGTCTCCTGTTACCCCTCGATGGGACCGTCTGGTTGCAGAGAAACACGCTCAGGCTCCCACTGATTTAACGTTATGGTGAGTTGTATTTGTCCTGCACTTTATATTTGTTCTTGTGGTGGATCTTATGTTGAAGGCATGTTTAACCTTTACCATTACGACCAGAAAGTGGGGGGCTTGGAGGCCATTACTCATGTTATGATGTTGGCCTGATGTCACGAGGACACTGCTAATAAAAGTTGCATATACAGTGGATTCAGGTTAATTATTATATTTAGAAAATACCAGTTTCTATGCCGGTTGTATCATTTTATTTTGTTGTATTTATCTGCCACACCTTAAAGGCCGGTCCGCGAAAATATTGTCTGACATTAAACCGGTCCGTGGCGCAACAAAGGTTGGGGACCAATGCATTAGACCACATCGTGGAAGAGAGAGATGTGATGTCAAAAAAAAAGTTGTAAAATAGACAAATGTGCCAATTTCTTGGTGTTTTTCAAAGCGTTTCCACTCTATAGCAGACATAAACTCGACTCCGTGTGCAAGTTGCTTCTGTCCCAACGCGCTGTTGGACACTATCTGGCATGAGACGTAAACACGACGCTGGAGATACAAACACACTGCTCGCTGCAAAAGTGACCCATATAGAGAAATAGCAGACTGACACAAAGAAATAGGCAGATGGGAGGGTCTGTGCAGCTAAATCCATCAGCATACACTGACAGACAGACAGAAGTGAGGATTGAGAGGATCAGTAATGGATGAGCATATGTATTTATTTAGGTGATTTGAGAAAGAAAAGTTATATACCACACCTTTAATGCAAAATGTTCACCGTCAAATGTTATTGAGGTAATGGCATTGAGATATTTGCCTTTTAATTTGCTGTCACCTTCCTACTGCTACAATGTCTCTATCATTTTAAGCCTATACCAAACCCACTATCAATTGACTCCACTTTTTTAATTGATCTACAATTGAGCACTTGTCAAATTCACCAAGCCTGAATCTCCAGTTGTTTGGCTTCACTGTTTGTACCACTGACCTTGCAACATTCTCTCACTGTCCCCTCATGCAGTAAGTTTGTTCACTGAGATACTCTATTAAAACTACAGGGAATCCTGAGGTGTTTGTTTGTGTCCATGCAGCTTTATGATGAATTCAAGATAAGTCTTCTAGCTGAGTCCCTTTCCTAATGCTGTTTTCATTTTTAATGACACACCCTCTTTTTTTTATCATGTAGTTTGTAATTACCGTGCTAAATCCCATGGCAGCGTTTGCATTAATGCCCAATTATTTACATCACACATAAGTCTAGGAGCCTGTGAAAGCTTGTAGATAAAGCCACCTTTGTGTGTGTGTGCACAAACCGTTCCCATCCAAGCTCACCACACCATGATCATGAACAGTAATAGCCGATTCATGCAAGGAGCCACTTCCTCCCTGTCAATGTCATGGATCATTTACTATGACATAGTGTTTTGGTGCGGTGTTGTTTGGCCTTGCAGTGTGCTGTCTGTCTATCTAATATGGATGAACTGAGCGGAGCAGAGCAGGCTGTGTGAAGTAGTTGCACTCTGTCAGCTTCCGGTCTTCAGCGACACCCCACATGATGACCTTGCTCTGGCCTTTTTTATTGTTTTTTTTTTTTTTTTGCTGGGGCACAGTTTGATTTTCGAGGATACCTCTTTATTCACAATCCAGATGATTCAAACTTTTATTGCCATATAAAAGACAATGTACGGTAAAACTACAAGTACAATAGAGCAGTGCAATTGTGTTATGAAACTAAAAGAATAAAATCATAAATTATATCCACATAAATAAACATTGCTCATCATAAATCTGCTTCAAGGAGAATTATTTTAGGTGTAAGGGTCTGTGGGAATTCACTGCATCATTTTACATGTGACAAACACGCACTATGACCCTTGCGTGTACTTTATTTAGATCACTTTACAGTTGTACCAGATTCAGTTATTTCCTCTGGCCCTTCATCCCTTGTCTTTCATGGTTAGCCACGTTTATTTTCCCCAAACACACTCAATCATGTCTAAATCAGTCTTTCATCTGCTATACCTAGCATATTCCTCTGATTTCCTCTGCTTTTTATCGTCTTTATCCCATTATCTCCCTCTCGGTCTGTTTGTCATTCTGTTTTCTCACGCTACTTTTGTTCCTCCTGTGAAAAAGACAATATGATACTTATGATTCTGTAGATACCAATTAAGTAGAAACCTGGATGTATGTTTGCTTCATCCAGGGGTCGACAACCTTCACAATCCAGAGCCATTTTTGGACATGAAGAAAAAAAAGGATCTAGAGTATCACATAAAATATGAAGCATTCTTTTAGCTGGCAACACCACTTTGTCATTGTTTTATTCTTTTTTTGTTCATTTTATTTATTATTTTATTCATTTTTATAATTTGTTAAATTAATGTACAGTGGTATCTCGGATAACGAATTTAATCCGTTCCGGCGTCACGTTCACTATCTGAATGATTCATTATCCAAATGGGCTTTTTCCACAGGAATACATGTAAAACCAATTAATCCGTTCTGGACGCACGACAAACTCCCATATAAAGTATGTATTACACACCCCTACGTGCACATTTATTCATTATTATTATTATTTGGAAAGGAAGTTATATTAATTATCTGAAACGAAATGCATGAAATTAGTTATAAAAATGATTTAAAATGTATTCTTACCTTGGCTTATGACTTGGTATTGTGTCCGTTTACACTGCACACGTCCATAACTGTAAACAACACCAATGGCACTGCCGGCCGCCTGACAGTGGCATGCGCCGTGGGCCGGCGGCGGCCCGGGAGTGGGCCGCCAGCGTCCTGCTCCCGGATGCAGACGCGGTCCGACCGCTCTCGGACACGGTCGGACACAGCGTGGTTGGACACGGCCAGCCCGTGTCTGCCCGTGTCGACGCGGTCCGATACGGCCAACGCTGCCCGTGTCTCTGCGGTCCAACCGTGTCGACACTTGCCGGGAGCGGGACACGCCGCGGGCCGATGGCTTCGATGATGGTACAGTGTCACCAGCGATTTCCTTCTCTTTGATCCAAAGCAGCAGTTCTCCATAACACGAGCTCTCCATAACACAAGCTAACGGCTGTTAACCGCTAGCCTCTGTTAGCTTGGCTAACGGCTATTAGCTTCCGGGTCTTTCACGTCCGAGACTCGGAAGTGACTACAGGCTAACGCTATTAGCCGTTAGCCTGTGTTAGCTTGACTTACAGCTGTTAGCTCTTCCGAGACCCGGAAGTGACTATTCGTTAACTGATTAATGTTCGTTGTCAGAGTGAAATTTTTTGCAGCTTTTTTCTTTGGTATCTGAATTTTTCGTTGTCAGAAGACAACCACTGTATTCATTTTCTGGATTTTGTACATTTTTCCTAATTTTGTTCATTTCGCAGATTATTTGATCAATTTTTGTTCATTTTCTCATTTATATCCTTCATCTTAACTATGTTTTCTTTTAAAAAAATGTTGTTAATTTTTTGCCATATTTCTTCAGTAGATTTATTTATTTTGTGATTTTGTTTTGTTGTTTATTTGATTATTTTGCTCAGGTTTGTCATAGTTTTATATGATTCCTAGCTTGATTTAATAATTTTGCTTATTTTTGTCCATTATTGATCATTTTATGTGTTGTATAATTTAATCTTGTGTATTTTCTTGATTATTTTGATTATTTGCATCAGTTTTTTACTGATATTTGTTCATTATGTAGTTTTTTTTTTTTCTTTTTGTTGTTTTAGTGCTGATTTATTCAAATATTTTTCTCCCATCACTGGACAAAGCCACAGCAGTAACTGGGGAGCAGCTAAAGAGCCTGATTTGGACCCGGAGCTGCAGGTTGCACACCCCTGACTTACGTTTGCCCACGTTTGCTGTTCATACTGTCAATATGATATCATTTTTGATATGAATGAAGCTTATGAGTAGTTCTACAGAATAATAAAATAGAAAATAGAAATAAGATAAAATAAAAATAAAATGTTCCACAGTGCTTAGACATTTACTGTACATACAGCTTTAAATAGAGCCACTTGAATCCTGTAAAGTATTAAACTGCAAGTACATGATGCGTGAGGGTTTCAAGAATATATTGGGTGATTAATCTATTCATAAATCCATGTGTGAATGTGTAAGTCTGCTTTTGTGCATCTTGCTTGTTGTACAGTAAGTCTCTCCTTTCCATTTGTGGTTTATTAAAGCCACCGCTTTAAAAAAAGATCCCAAAAGACAACACAAAGAATTGCACAGGAACAATATTTGTTTGGTATGACAAGAATACAAACGGAAACACAAGTGGGAATGTCGCTGGTTGACAGAACACTGTGTCTTCTTGCAGCCGATTGTTGCCTTTTGCTTCTCTGGACAGAATTGTCCATCTTGACTGGCATTAGAAAGTTGAGAAGTGTAGAATAACTTCAGGAATTCACACCAGGGATTGTGTGAAAAAGGCTGTGACTGTGAGGAGGAAAAACTGAGCAGGGATTGGAGAGAGAAGGTGAGAAAGATTTGTCTTATGAAAGTGAATGAGCCAGGGCTGGAGCCGGAGAGTTTCACAAGAAGAAAAAGCCAGCAGAGCGTCTTTCCAAATAGATAAATTATAAATGTGATGGAGTTGACGAAGCGATCTTATGGCTGCACTCTAATGCTACAGGTCAGGGGTCAGTGTCATGATAGCCAACTCATAGCTATAACTTCACTTGTTTTGGCAGCTTTTATCTATCCCTGTTGGCTCTCGTGAAAACTTTATTTATACTCTTTTTAAAACCGAGCCTGGAGAGGGGTAGCGCCACACTTTGTCATCTCGGCGGGATCACTCACTGATGATTCTGTCAAAAAGCACCAGGGAGGAAGGCAGTGCAATAAAATAAACAAGAAACGAAGGGATGTGGAGACTTGAGACAGACAAGGAGAAATAAGGAGAAAAAAGGCCCGAGGACAGCTGAAGTGATCGGTGTGGGCAGCAGTGAACCACATGAGAAAGAGAAAGGTAGATGGTAATATTGAGATGAATGGAGCCACTCATGCACCATTATTTTTTTGACAAATTCATTGCTGCTATTTTGCACTGGCTAAAGGGTTGCATATCATCGTTATTCTCACATATTTTAAGAAAGTTTAATATATTAGCTTCCAATTAAAGCATTTACTCCATACTTATCTCTAGTAATCGGGGTACGGTATATGCTTGTGTGACTACTTGTGTTATGTGCTTGTCAGTGCACATACATCCCATTATTCCACGTGACCTTGGCCTTCATCACATGTTGAATATTCACCTGCTCTTACATGCATGCATGATTATGGAAAGGTATCACTCCTGGCATAGATGATTTTAATATTAAAACATACTGTATGGGTGGGCATGAGTCAGACTGCATGCACACCCTCTCTCTCGTAACCTTCATCTAGTCTTCTGTTGTAACCACTCCTCTTTCGTGTTTTGTCTTCTGAGCGACATCATCTCTAATCTGCTCCTTCTCACTTTTATGTATCTCTTGAGGTGTGTACCATTATGTATGCTCAAGTGTCATGTTATACATCACAGATCAAACGCAGATGACAAGGAGAGAGCAGGAAAACATGGAACAAATAGAAGCAGAGCTTAGCTGTAGTTGTTTTTTCATGTCATACTTTGCATGCAACCATGTATATGCACGCTTATTTGTTCTCTGCAGGCATGCATGTCTTTTTCTGTGCACTTATGGTTCGTCTGCATGTTTTATATGTTTCACTTTTAAGTCATAATAAACTCCCCAACCTCCTGCAGGCCCTGAGGCTTTGCCCTTTTGGTGTTTGCTTCTCTTTGCTCTCATTTTTTCTGAAACCTGCCCTCTTATCGTTTCAGAACACTTTCTCTGCATCGCTCATTCTCTTGCTCTCTCTCCCCGGCTCTCTCGCCTTGTGAAGTGTGTGACCTCTGCAACTTTATTCTGGCTGTCGCTGGGGACATTAGCCAGAGCGGGTCAATGAATATTGATGAGCTCATTCGGAGTGCACTCAGTAAAGGCCAGACACAGAGATCTCTGCATCCCAGAGGCTCCGCTGGCACTCCCAGTCCGATATACTGACATGTCCACATCCCGTGTTCTGTCTCTCTACCTTCCTTGTTTCTCCCTCTCTCACTCAGGTCAAGGACTGAGATAATTGCCAAGTCACAGAGAAGATTAGCAGGCAGATTTGTTGATGGGGGCAAAGGTTCACTTGTATTTTACTCCCAGCTCATACAAATTCAGAAAGAAGGCAAGCATCTTTGACTTAGCTCAGGAATCTCATGAGTCAGATTATATTGACTCTGGTGGTTTTGTTGCTGTGTCATGATGAGTATTTGCATGGTGCCTTTAATGCAAATTTCACAACACACGCCTTTTAATATAATTTTTAATGCCACGATTCCGTGAAGTGGGTAACTTTTTATCAATGAAGCCTGTGTATAGTTTATTTTTCTGTCTAATCACTGTCATTCCTGCCATATGATGAGTTCCATTTACCGCAGAACTTGGTGGTCGGAACTGCGAGTGACAAACTTTGAGCTGAAATGCATTCCAGCTGCAAAGTTGGAAAACATGAATGCGTCCTGAATGACCTGGCTGTTCAGCGAGGCCGATGCAGAAGTAACTTTAACTTGTAATACCACCTTTGGGGCACCATTCATTCAGCGCCAAGAAGCCTGATTCCCATAGAGTTACATTGGACTTCTCTCTAAAAACATTAGGAGACTAAGCTTTTGTCAGGAGTTATTATGATCTCAAACCTTTTATTTGGACCCTCTAATAAGTGATCTGGTGGTCCATCTTTAACTTTTTGCTTTGTTATTAACATATTATGGCAAATAATCACAACCGTGTTATGGTTTGATTGACATGTCGCTATGGTAACTCAACTCACCAGTGAAACTGGATCGAGTGGGGCCTTCGTATGTTCTGTTTATTCATACTTGACTGCGGTTGTGGGTAAGTGTTTACATTAACAAGACCATAATATGACTGTCCGGCACTGCTTGGTAAAGTTTTACCACATCAGTAAGCTAGCAGCTAGTATTGGATTTCCCATGATTCCCCTGGCTTGCTACTCGCCACTAACACCACTGCTGTTCATCCAAATGTGGTTGCATCCTGTTTTTAGCTCCAAGATGCCGCTGAGGAAGTGACAACCTGATTGGCCTCAAAACAGCTCTTCAGAAACTAGTGGGTGATGTCACAGTCACTTTGGCAACTAGTATATACAGTCTATGTTCTGAATATAGATAACTTCCAAACACATGCATTCTACATGTTAACAACTGTATGTGGCATTTTCCACATACAGTACAATCAGTGCATTAACATGCATTGGGTAATAAATGAACGGTACAATGTGTATTACCGACGTAAGGTGAAAGAAATACACCATCTGTGTCAGGCTTGTACAGATCATCTCAGAGCATCTCTTGAGCAGAGTCACCACCAAAAACAAAAAATGTATATAAGCTCTTATAAACATGTTCAAATCAGACGAGAGCATCCTGCCTGAAATACATTAGATCTCTTTAACGTGACTGTGGCATTCACATGGTACTGCTACTTAAAGTGGACTGAACACAGGAATCACTTTGAAAGTACAATGCTAAGCTAAAAAATAAAATAGTGACCCCTAGATTTAACTAACCAAACAGGTAAGAGCCTTCCACTGGATAATTTCTGCAGTGATCCAGTTGTCAGCTGATACCTGAATGTACTGAAGGACCAGGTGTTTCCATCAATGTTTTTCCCCCTGATGGTGGAGACATATTACAATATTATAATGCCAGGATTCATCAGCTCATGTTGGAAATGAGTGTTTCATGGAATTTGAGATGTCGTTTTCACTTATGGGTTGACCACCACAGTTCCAGACCTTAACACCGTTGAGGATATTTGGGATGTGCTGGAAAAGACTTTACACTATGCTTCAACTCTTCCATTAATAAAGTTTCTTGGTGAAAAACAAATGCAACTCTTGGCAGAAATTAATATTGTGACATTGCAAAAGGTTATTGAAATAAGGCCACAGTAAATGCCAAAGTCGATTAGATTCTGGCAGTAATCTGAATCATCATCTAGATCCAGAAGAATTTTTAAGGATTCTTCAACATTGTAAGAAAGGTCATGGACAGCCCATGTTGACAATAAAAATTGTCTCAAATTGTCAACTTTCCAAAGTTTCAACTGATGAATGTATGTTATATCTCTATTGGTGTTTACTATTTTGGAATCTCATTGGTAGCCAAAATCCCACAATGCACTGCATGGCCCAAAATGTGCAACTCGCTTATTGTGACTGCAACTAAATGCAGTTACTTCTGTTGAAAATTATAAATGAATATTCCTGTTGTATAGGTGTGGGTCCAAAAACGAACAAACATGAACCAGAGAAAATGGAATTCAGAATGACTTATATTATAATTGTGAGTAATAGTAACTAGCAATGAAGTTACCATCCTTGACAAACTTCACAAGGCTTCAAAACATCTCTGGTAATGGCCATACTGGAATAATAGTTTAAAATCATCAAATGAGAAAGTTGACGTGGAGTGGTCTCCAGGCCATAGTGTTTAATAAAGCTTGGCATCCTCCATTTATCTCTTTAATTCAGTAGAAAGGCAAAACTGACACTTTTGGTCATGACTGGCATTAATACATGGTGGTATTAACACAGGAAGAGGACAGCAATGGCAGCACCTATCATTAACCTGTCTACCGCAATGCTAAGTAGAGATGGGCAGATTTAACATGTCAGTCATAGGTTCACAACTTGTCAGCAGTTAAGACAGGATGTTTCATGTATGCAACCTAGTGGATGAACGGGCTTGAACAGAACTATGAAATATAAAATACTGACCATAAGAGCATATGAGTGTGTGTGTGTGTGTGTGGAGCCGCTTTGTGTACCTGCTGTGAAAAGTGGTCAATATGAATGTCCCTTTCCATTACTTAGATGTTCCATTCCATTACTGGGTTGTTTTGAAGCAATCAATACTGGAGGCCTTACTTTACATTGCAAAATGCCTCCAGTTACCACCAACAAAAAGATTAAGGTTACTTTTGTGTCAGAGAAATTGTTTATTTGAAAAGTTTTCAGCTGTGTTGCATATGAGGAAGAGGTATTGATGTTTACCATATTTTCCGGGTTATATATCGCTCCATAATTGTAGTCGCACGAGCCAAAAAATCCATAATGAAGAAGAAAAAAAATGTGTATAGGTCGTTCTGGAGAACAGGTCGCATTTTTTCGGGGAAATTTATTTAACAAAATCCGACACTGACCTCAACTGAAGACGTTGTGGATCGGTGGAAGGAATACTTCGAGGAACTCCTCAATCCTACCAGCATGCCTTCCTCTGAGGAAGC
>JAQQAE010018370.1:0-11214 GCA_029823295.1 Pseudamia nigra
CTCATCAGACCACATGACCTTCTTCCACTGCTCCAGAGTCCAATCTTTATGCTCCCTAGCAAATTGAAGCCTTTTTTTCCGGTTAGCCTGACTGATTAGTGGTTTTCTTGAGGCTACACAGCTGTTCAGTCCGAATCCCTTGAGTTCCCTTCACATTGTGCATGTGGAAATGCTCTTACTGTATTTGCTTAGTTAAATCCAGGTGGCACTGCCTAGCCACAAAAAAGTGGCAACTTTTTTTGTGGCTAGGCAGTGTGTATTGATTCACTGCACTGTCAGATTTCTTAAGTACATAGTACCCAAACTCAGTGTTTAATTTATCCCAGGCAGTAACTTGCTTTTCTTGGTAAAAATGCTTTTCAGCATGCTGTGATATGGATGCACAAAGGTACAGTCAAACTTGTTATAAATGCATTTACAACCACAGACATGCATACATGGTTGATTTCAATTTGTAGAGAACATGCACAAAAACAAGCACATCAATAAAATGTAAATGGAGGCCAGTGTAGAATGCAGTGCCAGAACTAATGTTGCTGTCTGTCAGAGTCATCATACTTTCTTCTTATTGTATGCTTTGTGAGTTTCAACTCAGTGGATTCATTCAAATAAAAGATAGAATGGTGACCAACCTGAATGACATTATGTGTGCAATGATAGGGGGTTGATGTCCTGTGGAAAATAAAGATTGTAAATAGAAATATAGAATGAGATCATAGGAATGGATTGATAGGAGTGGGGAGAAGGGTCAGGATGAAAATACCACTAATAAATTATTGACAGCAAGTGCTGCATCTTAGTTAAAATACTTGTGATGGATATCTGAGGGTAAAATTTAATTTGCATTTCTGCAAAGGGAATCATTGACATATGACAACATATATAAACACAAAGCAGATTTTACACCGGTCCTTCATAGGAATAGGACTGACTCATGTACTCATCACACAACCACATGCATGCAACCTTGTACCATTATAAACTACCAATCAAAAGTTTGTATACACTGCATAGTTTTTTTGCTCTATTTTATAATTTTTACTCTATTCATAAGTGTTTTGCTCTATTTTTAACATTTACAACATTGTACTTTAAAGAAGACATATCATGAAAAATCAAACATGTTCCTGGGCCATAAAATGATGGTGCAATATCAGAACAGTTCAGCAAGAAATAGTGCACGGAGCTTTTTCTATGTGGTCAGCTGAATCTGCCTTAATCCTGCAGTTGTCTTTTTCCTCAGATGGGATGTCACATCTGCTGTCAACCACCCCAGCCTGAGGTCTAGGCTCTGCCCACTTAGCTTCAGGTCAGCTCTTAGCATGGTTCACATCAGCACCAGTCCCGACCAGTGTCTTGTCTCATTTGCATAAGCCACACCCTATGAACTCTAATTGGTCTGACCATGCTACCACTCAGAAAAACAAACAACCAAATCAACACAAGGGGCAGGAAGGGACTAAAATGGCATTTATATCATCTTAAGGATCCAGAATATTTGCACATTGTGCCAGAAAATTAACAATATGTCTCCTTTAATACTGAAAATATCCAAACTTTGGAACTGTGCAGTGAGACAAAATGGGTGAAACATCTAAGAACATGGAATGTTTTCCAGTCACAGGTGTGTCTTGTCAAAAATCAATTTGTGCCATTTATTTACTTCTTAATATGCTTTACACCAGGGTTCTTCAATCATTGCAACAAAGGGCCTGAGACACTGCACTTTGTCCTGCCAACCAGTCTCTTCAGCAGTTTCTCAGCTGCTGAAGAGAAACTGAAATTGATGCAATTCACTGCATCAGTTTGTTAGAGTTTCTTGATTCTATGGTTTATTTTTGTCCATGTTTCTTATTTTTGCATCTAATTCAGTTCATTTACTTTACTATTTTTTTCTCCTTTCTCAGCAACTTCTTGATTGTTTTACTATTTTTATTTTTCTTCATGATTTCTTCACTTGTATGTTTATTTTACTTCTGATTTTGTCCAGTTTTTCATGTTTTTGATTTTCTTCATATTTCTTCTGATTTTGCTCATGTTTTGATTGTTTTGTTCATTTTTTCTAATTTTGCTCACTTTGTTCAGTTTTTTTACTATTTTGCTTCTTACTGTATGTTGCTTCCTTTTCCTGATTACTTACTCATTTTAAGTAAAAACACTCACTGTAATATTACGTTTTGATTTGCTATTGGCCTTAACTTTTATTGCTATAAATTCAATGTCACCTTGTTTCTGTTAAGTGTAATGTACAATGTTAAAAAAAGGTGTGTCCAAACTTCTGATTACAGATACATACCGTACATACATTTATCTGACTGATCGGTGAAAGAGCCGTGGATTGATGGACAGACGTATGCAGGTACAGACGTGGCTTGAATTGAAACCAACTTGAAATAAAAAGTGCTGTGACTTTCATATAAGCCAAATGTGAAGTGTTCTGTTCCAAGGTGAGGATATTAAATATCAAGGCCTCTGTGTAAGTATGGATTTATTGGCAGGACAGAAATGAGTTGAAAGGAGCAGCACAGGTACTGAAACACACACACACACACGCTGAATGTGACAGTGGTTCCAATCTTGGCATCACCGTGCTTCTTAATGAAGTATTAAGTCCCTCTGCTCTTCCTCGTAGGCCAGCCAATTAGGACACATGCCACTGGGTATTGACCAATCAAGTTGCTGGCTTTGAGCATTTAGTGCATGGCCTTAACGTTAATGTAGCTAATCAACTAGTATTGAGAAACTCTTTACTTTATGCGTGTGTGTGAGAGAGAGGGAGGGGGGAGGGTAAAAGTATTTTGAAGGTGCTGTAGGGTAAAACTGTGTTAACAAGTATTGATTCACAGCTGCTAAATTGGCAGGAGGTGGAGGAGCAGAGGACAGAAATGCTGATTTGAAAATAACTGTAAAGCAGTTGAGTGACTATAAAGTAAAGCATAAAGAAGATTGAAACTAGGTCTGAAGTGACGAGAAAAAAAAATGGGATGAAACATATTGAGTTTAAAAAAGGAATAACTCTCAGGGATGTCAGTGGGTGAGAAAAGAGAGGAAAATAGTTTTGCAACCCAGAAATTTCCAGAGAACAGACCAGGATGACTGCTTTTCAGATAATTAATCAACTCTTTGTAAATTGCAATATTTGGCTGAGCTACTTGTGCCTGTCTTTTCTCTCTTGGACAGATTATAATTTTCTTTTCAGCACAAGGACAAGGATCACAGATGGGTCCTCGTCCTTGGAATGGAATCACTGTTGTAAAAGGGAAAGGATTTGCTTTCAACGCACTCGTGGGTTGTCGACATTTAAGTGACAAAAATGATTCTCAGGGGCTGATCTGTTTTCAGACTATGACACCTCTGAAATGCTCCAAAAACACAACATAAGGCCTGTGTATCAAGTGCCATCATTAACGCCAAGGAGAAGGCAGCAATGGACAAGGAGACCACACACCCACGGTTCAAATAAGATCTGCATTGCAGTATTAGTAGTAGTAGTAGTGACTGTATTTTCTGGATTTTTTTCTTTAATTGTAGCTGGCAAGCTTCAATCAGCAAAAACATATGATCCAGGACAATTATATGTAATAAAATGGTCAAAATTCATGAGAAGGGCATTGTAGTATGTAGATTCCCTGCAGCTTGTGTTTGCTGTTCAAACTCTCTTACCTGTCACTACATGGCCAACCAAGAGAGTCAGTGATAAAGTGAGCTACACAATGTGTTGTGTGACCCACAATCATGTATTTAAAGCTGTGAAATAAACAAATACATAATGATTTTGGTGCTTTTTAAAGTATTTACATTCAAAAGCACACATAAGCTCACCCTTACCATTGCATAAACTGTGGAAAGGTTCCCAAGGGACACAGAACTGAAACAGATCACTTCCTTATTTGTCGTGCGAAAGTGAGTCGATTTGCTTCTGCCCCCATGTGATGTTAACCTCTGCATTTGATCCATCCCTGAGCAGCAGTGGCGCACCTGCCCCCAGCATTTGAGGGCTAAGGGCCTTGCTCAAGGGCCCACAGTGGTGATGATGAGGACGGGTGGTGGTCTTCACCTTCTCTACCCAAATCCCGAGAAGGCAAGTATCCGGTCACAACCTTGCTTTTCAAGCAAATGCTTTTCCAGTTGTTTTTGATTCATGCCAATTACTTTTCCAGTCTTTTGTTGCCTCTGTTCCAACTTTTTTGAGATGTGTTGCCATCATATTCAAAATGATTTAGTTTTCCCTGAAATGATAAAATGCCTCAATTTCACCATCTGATATGTTCTTTATGTTCTATTGGGAATAAAATACATTACATTTTTATTATATTTTATTTTATCCCATTGTGGAATCATCATGAAATTATACAAAATACATAAACATCACTAGAATATGCAAAACAATCAAGGCAGTAAACAATAATGAACAAAATTACAAAATGGCCAAAACAATCAGAGGAAAAAACATTCAAAATGCCTGAACAAACAAAAATGAAGAAAATTGACAAAAACAAATACTGTACAATTAATTAAACTATCAAGATTAAAAATAATAATAATCTAAGTTGGCTTTCAGTTAAAGTTCATCTTTTGTCACTAAGCTGATTTCAATATCAAAATCACTGTTTGTTTGTTTTTTGCTCTTAGCAGCTGCAAACATGAGGATAAAAATCCCAAGATGTCCACTTTTGCAGTCTGAGAGGTGTTCAGGGGTTTGGAGAACATGGTCACAAACAAGCAGCAGGTAATGTCAGGATTGTGAGTTCTACAGCAAGGCTGTTCCTCAATATCCGCAACTAGTCCCACATCATCCACTGTTCACCTGAGAGACAGCAACAGCAGGTGGGGGGGGGGGGGGGGGGCTAGGAATAAAGATGACGAGCTGCTATGTGAGCTGGGATGTGCAAGCACAGCTCAAATGAAAAAAGACAGTGACATAAGTTGTCAAGGGTTTCAGCACCACTTGAATGTTCATACAAAATAAGAGGCACTACTGTTTGTGTTCGCTGCCATTAAATATCTAAGGTCCCGTTCAGACTGCAGGCATAATCAGATTTTTTCACCATATATGACCCATATCTGATTTATTTATGACAGACTGAACAGCACAAATCCTTCTTTTTTAAACCACACCCAGGTTCCTCTTATATGTGGTCCTAAATCGGATACGTATCCAATGTTTTTCAAAAAAGACGTCAGTCTGAATCTGACTTTTATCTCTTTGAAGTGAGACAGACGTCACAATTCTATGATGAAGGAGAAGTGACACAGCAAAATCAGATTTAAACAATGAACTTGGAATCACTCTGTCATAATTTTGTTGAGTCTGACTGCACAGCAATTTCGAAATTGATGAACACACACTGGCTTGTGCAGCATCCATATTTACTCTACTTCTGTAAACACAGTGTGCTGCATGTGATGTCACCACTTCTGCACATGGAGGTCACTTCAGAGCCATTACGCTGTGCACATTGGAGTCTGATGGATGTTGCCTTTAAAAGATAATTTGAACAACAACGCAAAAAATTTAATTGAGCAAAAATCAGAATTGAGCATAAAGACCTGCAGTCTGAATGTAGCCTATAGCATGAATTGAATTGAATTGGATTAATGAGCTAAAATCATAGCCCATGTGTCTTGTGGTTCTGATGAATGTTCCAATTCTAGCCATCGAATCAATCAGACAATTCAATTGAATTAAATTTTATTTGTATCGTGCCAATCATAATCGCCAATTACCTCTAGGTGCTTCACAATTTGAGGCCAAGACCTCATGACTATACAGAGAGTAAACTCAACAATACCACCATGAGCAAGCCCAGGGTGACAGGGGAGGAAAAATTTCTTTTAACGGAAGAGAAAAACCTCCAGCAGAACCAACGGCTCAGGGTAGGCGGCCATCTGCCTCGACGGGTGGGGGTTAGTGGACAGAGGAGAGACGAAAGAAAAGAGAGATAGAACAACAAACAACACAGATACTGGGTGACGTCCACAGATATTGGACTGGTCCAGAACCAGCAAACAGAACAGCAAGGACATCAGGAGACCGAGCGACCTAGAGACCTAGGACAGAGGGAGGAAGCACTAAACTACATGGAAGATGCAAGTTAGTATCACAGTATTGCAAGATAGAAAATAATTAACAGAGTTTGATGGCACACAGATGGACTGCTCACCTCTGATTAATGGTGGGATTTTTTTTCTTAAGTTCATAGTGTAGAAGTGTTCAAGATGTCTGTGCATCATCAGGGATGATGAAAAAGACTGTGATGGTTGAGCCATTTCAAATTACTATTTTTTTTGCACATTTGTCAATTTGTATATGCACTGTTTCCGGTATTGATGTATTTCACCTTTACAGTTTTTGCATCTCAGCGAATAGTATCACTTCAGCTGTTATTTTACATTTACTTTTGTCTGTGTGCCGGACCATTCCACATCTTTCACTCAGCATTCCCACAGTAAGTCATTCATCCAAACTTAAAGATTAGTCAAAAAACTGACAACCCATTTTTATGTGTGGGATTTGTCATCAGTATTAGTGTCAGAAAGTTCAGCCTGCAGCACATATTCATCGAGGTGCCACTTGGAAAATAAAAGCCTAAGTTCCAACTCAACGTGTATTGCTTACCATGACTAAGATTTTAAGTGAGCAGAACAGAGATGACAGCTTGACGGTCTCATTTTAATTCCAGGTGAGATGTAGTTTTGTTGTGTCACTTGTCCTCCACAGGTATTTAAACTGAAATGACATGGTGCTGTTGCACAGTGGGTTCCCTGATGCAAGACTGAGACAAAAGAGTTGTATGAAAAATAAATGGTGAAATATGTCCATACAGCTTACAGTATTTCCCTGCAATACCAGCAGACACAAATTGGTAATCACCATTTTAAATTCATCAGCATGTGTTGCGTATTTTCTTTTCTTCTTTAATCTGCTATTTGTTAAATATACGTAGCAATAAACACAAATATTGACATGAATATTAATTGTTTTGTGTTAAGCTGATTTTCTTTGTATGCGCAAGTAGTGCTTATTCCCATACATCCATTCCGAGTGTGATTTATTACACACAAGAGTGAACTTACTCTGGTCTGTGCCTAACTCTGCTGTTGTACCCATATGATAGTGGTTTAGAGAAATAGTACAGATCATTAGCAAAACACTTGTTTGATCACAGTTTCCAGAGTTAATGATAGGAGCGAGCATGACTCAATAATGGGCCTGTGGTATGTGTGTGTGTTCGTGTTTGTGTGTATGTGGGGGGGTTGCTCTTGTTTTGCTTTTGAGAGGCCCAATTTGCATTTCAGAGTGTAAGTGTGAAGACATTTTTGGAAAATGAGGGCATTTTGGCTGAACTTAAATGGCTTTTTTGAGTTAAGGATTAAAGGTGATATGATGCCACAGTGACGGTTGAGGTCCCTGATGGGTTAATTAGTGTGTTCAATTTGTTTTCCTATTTTGTAGGCTGTTGTTTTCTGCTTGAGATGTAAGGTAGCAAACTCATGCAGATAATCTTACAATGCATATGCTCCTCTTCATAGCAACTGAATGCATGTGTTTTTATGTTATCCAACTATCTGGGCTGTCATCTAAAGGACAGGCTGCAATGGGTGGGAAGCCAACAAAGGAAAGCAGATTTTTACTCTTTTAAGGAAGCAAAGTTTCAGCAAAGTTGTCAAAAATACAACTGCTAATGCATGAGTCATCAAACATTTTATTTGGATCTTTTAATAAGTGATCTTGAGGTCCAATTTTTTTTTGTTCCATAATTAAGATATTATGTCAAATAGTGTGACAAATACTTTTCTAGCTAGGCCCTAATTGGCAGGTCTCTGTGACAGCTCCACTAGCTCCACTGTGGATTTGGCCAAAGTCTGACCTTATGCAGTAAAACACATTTTTGCCTGACTGAGTGACTGTAGCTGTGGATAAGAGCCTACAATAACAACACAATTAAAGGACTTTATCAGACAATGTTTGATTAAGCCACTAAGACAACATTCAGCCTTTTTCCCCACAATCAGGATACAGTAACTTCCAACAGCTCCACCCCTTTTGTATAACTATTGCCAGTTTTGGTGTTTGGCTCCAAAATGTAAACCAAGGAAGAAGCAACCAGATTGCCCTCAAAACAGCAGTTCAGAAACCCCTGAAACCAATTTTAGATTCATTAATTAGTTAATCCATTCATTTTCTACCTATTAATTCTCGCACGGGTCAGGTGGAGATGGCACTTGCTCCAGCTAGCTTGGGGCAAAAGCAGGTTACTACCTGTGCCTGGATGAGTTACCAGTTTATCCCTAGGCTGACACATTCACATTCATACCTGTGGGTAACCAATTAACCTAGAGTGACCAATGAACCCAACACTTAGGGCATGATTTTGGATGTGGGTGGAAGCAGGAGTACTCGGTGAGAATCCACACAGTGCAGTGATTAGTACTAGTGCCTCACACCGTGACGCTCCTGGGTTTGAACCCAACATCAGCCAGCAGGAACTTTGATTATGGAGTTTCTGCAGCATGCCACCCCATTTTAATTCCAATAAAAGTTTTCTTTTGTTTGCTTGCTTTTGAAAATGACAGCATTTTGCCTGATCTTAAATGTCTTTGTCATTCAAAAATGAAATGTAAAATGTCATGTTTAATTAATCAGTATGTTGAGCTTTGTTTTGTTATTTCTTTTCAGTGCTTGTGATGCAGGGTAACCTCGTGCTGGTAAATCCTGAGGATTGTTGATGGACACAAATCAGGAGAAAGACACAAAGTTACCAAAGTGTTTCCAAGTATCCAGAGCTAGAGAGAGAAGCATGGGAAACTAGTATCTAATTTTGGGAAGGATTTCATTTTTCATCGAGGGGGCTAATAATTTTGATCTGAACTGTATATGTTTTTTATACTGTATGTAATCCAATCACTCTGTCAACAGTAACTAAATTTTGATATTTTGCTCTTGTTCCGCAGGTCAATAAGCATGAGACTTTAAAGGGGTTTCTTACCTTGAAATTAAGTCTGGTCGAAAGTAACAAAAATACAGCTGCATTACCATAAGAGGCAGATAATATTTGATGAGCATTAAATGTAATGATGGAAAGGAAAGTAAAAAGTTGTAAAAAGATTTGAGATGCCTGTAGGCAAAGAACAGGGAGAGTAAATTAAGTCAATCCATTTTAACTGAGCTAGTTATCAAGAGAAGGTGCCAGTTATTGACTAACTCTGGGCAGCAGATGAGAGGCTCTTAACAGAGCTGGCACACATTCCAAACCCACAAAAACACACATGAAGTCACTCCAGCACATTTATTCACAGTCCCAAAACTGCATCAACATGTATGCAGTTCCACACAAATATTTATCCCACATGTTTGACACCCGCACCTTCACAAATACATTCTTCCTTTATAATTATGCAGCTGTTTTATCACTTCTCTTTGCCCTCTCTGATAGAGCAACTCTGCCAGCTCTGTCTCCACAAAGTGGTTTTATTAGCATACCACAATAATCACAGCTCAGCGCTTTATAGTGTGTAAAAATGGCATCTCTGCATCATTGTTAAGGCGTATGGTTAGGGTCCTGCTGACACCACAGTCTTATTTGCTCATTGAATGTTACCAGAGAGTAGACGATCCTGTTTTGTGCTGTGGAGACAGATAAGAAGGGAGGCACGTACCTGAGGTGAGAATGGAAGGATGACAGTTGTAGAGGAAGGAAGAGATGAATAGAAAGGAGGGGAAGGGAGGAGAGATTAGAAGTGACAAGGAAGCAGAGGAGCTCTGACACCAGTAAAGGGTCAGGAGAAAAGATGTATGGCATGTCACCCGGAATAAGGAGAAAGCAGATAAAGAGAATGGAAGGTGGGAAAAAATGGAAAACCTGGTTGGAAAAAAGATTATTCACTTTTTATATTATAATAAGCAACTAAATGACATTGTCCTACAGTATAAAATACATTTGAAAAATAACATTTGGGAGAGGAAAAAGAAACCAGTTAATACAGCCACTTTTTAATACATACTATTTAATGAATTTCTCAGATTGAGAGACTCACTTATTTATGTCACAACGTTAAACACTAGAATGAAAATTAAAACATCTAAGCGGTTCCTACTGAAGTCCAAAAAATGCCCTCTGTCACTGTATTGGAAGGTGCAAGCAAATACTGCCCAAAAAAATCCTGTTTTAAAAGGTGCAGGATTGATGTCTTTAGATTCCTGAAACAAATAATATACAGTAGTACCTCGCAGAACAAATTTAATCCGTTCCGGCGTCACGTTCTGTATGTGAATTTTTTTGTTATGCGAATGGACCTTTTCCATAGGAATACATGTAAAACCAATTAATCCGTTCTGGATTAATTGGTCACTCTTATTGACGTTTCCTTTTAAACGCCCTTAAATTGCCCTTTTGAGGCATAACTGTCAACTTAATACAGCTCCCAACATTGGTCTTGTTGCTAAAAGCGACGCTAGTCGGCTAATGCTAGCTAGCCGGCTAACTCTAGCTAGCTTCCACACCGGGAACAGACAGGGAAAGTGGCCGATATACAGGCTCTAAAGTCAGATTCACACGACGGAGGGAGTCGGTAGGCAGCAGGGAAGCTCACCGGAGCATGTGTTTTCCATTGAACCCACTCAAAGTGCCCCCAGGTCCGGTGTGACAGCTTTCTGAACACTCCAGCGGTAGTTTGGCTGTCTGTCCCCATCTGTTGTTTTGTCTCCAGTACCAGCCGCGACAGAAAAGCCCCGGAACCTCCCGCTCTGGATTTGGGCTCCAGTGGCATGAAGACGGTGGAGGTCAGGCTGCTGAGCTGCAGACGGACGGATCCAGGTGTGCGGGTCCACAGGTAAATCACAGGTCGGTGCTTGTCAGCCGTGCTCTCTTCCCTACCGTGTCATGGAGACTGGAGCACAATATCCCAGCCGGAGACATCATCCCCCCGTAGTGGGACAACTGCAGCACGTCGGTTCCGCTCCAGCCATCGCACCGCTGCCCGATGGCCGAGAGCGGACACGCCACTGCCCGATGGCTTCAGCCTGTCCATAACACAAGCTAATGGCTGTTAGCCGCTAGCCTCTGTTAGACGCTAGCCTCTGTTAGCTTGGCTAATGGCTGTTAGCTTCCGGGTCTTTCACGTCCGAGACCCGGATGTGACTACAGGCTAATGGCTGTTAGCCGTTAGCCTGAGTTAGCTTGGCTAATGGCTGTTAGCTTCGCCAAGACCCAG
>JAQQAE010018371.1:0-11214 GCA_029823295.1 Pseudamia nigra
GTTCTGCTTGAGGCCCCCCCCCCCCCATTCTATTTTGTCTTGCTCTCGGTGGTTCTGTTTGGTTTACTCTGTATAGTCATGAGGTCTCAGCCTCTAACTGTGAAGCGCCTAGAGATAATCAGCGATTATGACTGGCGCTATACAAATAAAATTGAATTATTTACATTTCTATGACATTTGATATACAATAAGACCAGTTTCTATTTTTGCCATTTTTAATGCCATTTCTATATTTCTTTTTGCATCTTTTTTCAGTTTCGTCGCTCGTCTTGGACTTTTCTCTTTGTTTCTTCTGTCATTTTTGTTTTGCACTGTTCATTATGTTTTACATCATTTTCATCCCACCATGTTTGATGATCTTCATCTATCATTGTCATCTGTTACGCTTTTGTCTTTTTGGATCATTGCGCTTTCTACTTTGTCCATTTTGCATATCATTCATATTCTTTCATCTTTTACATACAATTTAAATAATTACTTTTTTTTTTTACTGTCACTTGGGAATTTAAAAAATCAGCCTTGACCACCAAAATATGGAAAATATTGTAATCACATTTTCCCTACGTTACCCAGTTGAAAACACACTCCGCATCACCGTCAGCCTGTGTGGGTCATTGGACAGTTACACAACTAATGTGTATTCACATGACAGGATGTTTTAGATTTGGGTGTTTTGGTACTAAAACAAATTCTGGATTGATCCCAAGCATATTCTTCCAAAATCCTCTCACAGGCAAAGTAATTTGTCCAAAAATGGCAGCCAGACTATGAATGATATAACAGCATCTTTATAGTCAGGGATGATGCGAGTGCAGCAGGAAACACAGAGTGTCACAGCCAAACTGGAGGTCCAATAATCAATCTATAATCACTACGCCCTGTAGGACAGGACCCAAAGAGTCAACTATTCAAATATTTGGTGAGGAGACACTGGTCTTTAATTTTAACACTCATGCACTGTTTTTTTTTATACAGAAATCGAATCAAACAGTGTTTCTTGCACTGCACTTATGGAAGTAGTAGTAGTAGTAGTAGTAGTAGTGTTATACGCCATCCAGAAAGACGTCCAAAGATCATCTATTGACAAGAAAGCGTTTCCTTTCTTTCCTTATTTTTGTGCATCTGTCACACTTGGAAAAAAAACACAGATAACACTGTCAATACAAAATGCACTTGTTAAATGATGGTGTACTTTATTTTAATGAGATTATATTCTGAATTTCCTCTCTAGGGCATGAATAAAGCATCTCTCTGCCTGTGAGAAAAAGTATTTGCCGTATTCTTGTTAAAACTGTGAATTAACTGCGATTAACCACATTTTTGTGGAGCTCGGTTCAATTTCTCCACTGAACCAGGTTTGATTACTGCTACAACCCGCTGAATCCGGTGTCACTTAAAGAGAACACGTCTGACACGGTGACGCTATGATATAAACGAATTCACGAACAGGTGAGAAACAAAGTCAGTGACATCCATCAGTGTGGAACAGGTTCTAAGGCTGTGGGATCCAGCAAACCACAGCGAGCCACTGTCCACCGATGAACAAAACTGACAGCTGGGACAAAATTTTGAAGGAGTGGCATGTGCACCAGAAGGTCATAAAAGAACTATATCCTATGGACTGTCAAGACAAAAGCTGCGCTGTTTGGAAGGGGTGCCTCCTCTTAGAACTGGTGGTGGTCTGTGATGGTCTGGGGCTGCTTTGCTGCTTCCAGACCTGAATGACTTGCCATAACTAACGGAATCATGACTTCTGCTCTCTACCGGAAAATCCCAAAGGAGAATGTCTAGACATCGGTTCATGACCTAAAGCTGGCGCGCACGTGGGTCATACGGCAGGACAATCATTTGAAACACACCAGCGAGTCCACCTCTGAGAGGATTATAAATAAATAAATACATAAATAAATAAATGTTTTGGACTGGCCTAGTCAAAGTCTGGACAAAAGTCTGATTGAGAAGCTGTGACATGACCTTAAACAGACCGATCATGCGCAAAACTCCTCCAGTATGGCTGAATATAAACAATTCTGCAAAAAAAAAAAAAAAATAATAATAATAATAAAAATAAATAAAAGGCGGGACAAAATTCCTCCACAGTGATGTGAAAGACTCACTGCTAGTTCTCGCAAATGTTCAGATTTCAGTTGTTGCTGCCAATGATGAAAGCTTTTTCCCCTGAATAAATGAAATCACGATTTTAAAAAACTGCATTTTAAGTTTCCTCAGTTATTTTTCACTAAGATTAAAATTTGTTTGATGATCCAAAATAATTCAAGTGTGATTAAAAAAATAAGGAATCGAGAAGGGGGAATAGTTGTAATTTCAACTGGAATGACCCCTAAAAACACATGACATCAGTCAAACACATGGTACAGTTTTTTTTTTATACTCGGGCTGTTGCTGCATCTGTAAAATACCACACAGTTTTGTCATCATATAGAGTGTATTTTTTTTTATGAAGCCGTCTATGCTCCAAATGAGTCGACTTTCCTACATAGGGTCCATTTTTGATCAACTTTGCAGCTGGAACACGATCATCTCAGAGTTTATGTCATTCCTAGTTCCGAGGTAAAAGTATGAAATAGAGCAGACGTCCTCTCTCCTACGTAGGTGGAGTCATATGTTTTGTCACCATATCATACCATTATCATATTAGGTGTTATGTTATCGTGTTATTATGTGTGTATTATATTATCACACATACTACCGCTAAGGATAACTGATGACATTTTTTTGGAATTACTTACTTCTGGCCAAATTATGATAGAATTATAGCTGGCAACTGGCTGATAAGTTTCATTTTCATAATGAAATGAGGTAGGGTTTAAAGTCAAACAGTGCTACAACAAACCCTCTGCTGCCACCTACGGGCAGGCAGAGGTACAAATGAAATGCACAAACTACAAGTCAACAAAACAATGCTAATATTATCCGGGATTCTGTTTCTGCGGACTCACACTTCAGAGAGCAGCTTCCTCTTCTTCAGCTCATTCTTCTCCTTCTCGTCCAGTCCAGAGCTGTCTCCTTTCTGGACGAGAAGCAGCTTCTCCCGGACCTGGTCCACTATTGTCTCTACCTGCGTACCGAAACACACGACAGGTTAGAGCTGCACAATTAATCCAAATATTACCCCGTGCACTTATATAACTGCAAAAGGTTGCATTTTAAAAAGGTCCAGATTTATAAGATTTTAGGGTGATCCAATTTGCAGAAATGAGAAGAAACAGCCTCTGTTGTCTTGTGTAGGTCCTGTGTATTTGATGCAAGAAGCTATTTTATATATTTTTTGTGCATTTTTGTATGCTTGACTTTATCTTTTTAAATGAGTTAAAAGGTGTATTTTCTGTGGCAAACAAGCAAACAGACTAAAATCACAATATTTCCAACGATAACAGTGTAGCTTTTTAACCAACCAGTGCAGCACTACAACATATCCACATGCTGCTGTATAACCTGAACTGACTGCCACAAAATGCCAGTAAAGGAACACGTACAGTCCTGAATATCCTGGGTCCTCCTTCGTGAGCTTTGTCCACACGGATCCACTTGTTGGACATGGCCTTACTGAAACCGATCTTCCCAAAGGACAATTTCTAGACAGACACACGATCAACAGCATGGAGCATTTGTAATTCCAAAGCTTTATTTTTTTATTTTTTAATCAGAGTGCAACTTGGTACTCACCATGAGCTCGCTCTGGGCCAGACCCTCCGGTGGGATGGAGCTGAACACCCGGGCTTCGTGGCTGCCCTGATCCGCTATCTCAGTGCCCTCCTCGGACACCTCCCAGTGCTTGGAGGTGCGCAAATCCGCCGTGATGACCTGGGCAGCAAGAAGAGAAGGGACTGATTTCACTTCAACTAAGTACTCTAATTCGAGTAACATATATTAAAACATACAGAGCTGTCCAGTATGACAATATTTTGCAATTTCATATGATGGTGCTTACATGTCTGCAGCAACATTTTTTGACACTTTATGTTTTCAGATACAGACATTGGTTAAAAACTTGCATGAAAGCACCGCAAATAAATATGGGAAAGTGAACTAAATCTACTCCAGACAAAAAGTTGGGTGTCTAAGTTCCAAAAGTGCTTTGCAAACCTATTTTCAACATGCAAAACCTTGCAAAAAGCAGGTGTTAAGGAGCTGCTCACATCTGCACCAAGTAGTGATTTGTCTCCCTCTAAACTTCTCTCATGGTTTATGCACAACATTGTTTGTTTTATACATGTTGGCATCTTTGAAAAAGCTCCCTTCAGTGCGTATCCTGATGTTAAATGAATTAAAGATAATAATGATAAACTGTCTTCTTAGCATATGCTACATTATGCCTGTGCTTCACACTGTGTAATACTGTAGTACTCGCGTCGTACCGGTACTTTGTCATGCTGTAACTTTACTTGTTGTGCAGTAAACTATTTCCCTGTTTTTAAAAAACGCTGTAACTCCTTGTACCGGTACAAGCCACACGTTACTATGATCCAAACAGTATGAAGTTGCTAATGTTGCATCAGTCGGACGCGTTGAACGGCGCGGAGCTTTTACACGCGCGACTTCCGCCCACACGCACGTGGATACACTTACGTCTCCGAGCGCTTGGAGACTCTTCACGGCCCCCACGATGACCTGGTGGTCCACCCCGAGCGCGGACGCCGCCTGCACGCTGTCCACGCCGTCGTCCACCTTCTCCACAAGCCGGAGAAGCGACTCCACGACCCCGGTGTCCGCCATGTTGGAGCCCTGCTAAAGCCGAAAGAGACCGGAAGTGGCGCAGCTCTGCCGGAAGCCAAAAATGCTGCCGGAGAGGGGCACGAGAAAGAATTTACCGTAAATATAGCCCAAACTGGGTCAGAGAGGCAAACGTAATAATGATGATTATTTCTTTATTTCTAAGATGCTTTTATTATTTTTTTCCAAAGAAATGACTAATAGAGATTATCTTGGACAAATTGGTTCACTTGCGCTGAATATATAGCGTCAGAGGTAGGCCTTGTTACTACGGCTGCAGTACACGTTTTGGCCACTAGTGGGATTTTGGGGGGCGCTGTTTCCCTTTTTCCAGTCACAGAAATGCACTGACAGGTTACACTAATTTTATTTTCTTGTTTTAATTTATGTTGATTTATACAAGATTTTCATTTTCATTAGTCATTTTAAGTTCATTTTGTCACTTGTTTTGTTTCATTCACTCATTTATTTTCTTCAGTTTCTTGATTATTTTGTTCATTCTTGCACATTTTCATGATTATTTTCTTGATTTTTATTTTGTGTGTTGTTTATTTATACCCATTTCTTAATTATTTTATTTTTGTTTTCATTTTGTTCATGTTTCTTGGTCATTTGGTATATTTTAGTTCACTTTCCCAATTATTTTGTTAAATTTGACTGATTTTCTTGATTATTTCATTCATTTTATTCCTTTTTTTTCTCAATTGTTCTGTATACTTTTTTACTAATTTTGTTGCTTATTTTTACTCATTGTTTTGTGCAATTTATTTTGTTCAATTTTGTTAATGTTCTTGAATATTTTTTAATTTATTCATTTTTCTGCCTTTTTTTGGTTAGTTTATTTTCTTCAGTTTCTTGGTTCATTTTTGCACAGTCTTGATAATTCTTTACATTTTGTTTCTTTTTTTTTAATACAAATGTTCTTATTTTGCTTATTTTTAATAATTTTCTTAAAGCCCCTTCCCAAATTTAGGACATTATTTCATTCTTCTTTGCTTAAGCTGGTTCATTTTGTATATGTTGTCATAAAACAGATCCATTTTTTCCTGTTTTATTTTACCAGTAGTTGAACATTGAGTCTCTACAGTGGGTTTTGTGCCTATTTCAATGCACTGCATAGAGGTAAAAAAGTAACTTGGAGTAACTTTGCACCACATTGGGATAATTAGAATTCATTTTCTATTGTATTTTCCAGCCCCTTGTTTCTCCAAAGTAAAGCAATACTAGTTGAAGGTAAAAAAAATTAGGTCAAAGTAGAAATGTTGTGTCTTCCTTCTTGACACTGAAGATTTTCAGAAAGTAAACTCATTTTAATATGTTAAGTCAAAACTCTGATAAAAACCTGTATTTAAAATAAAAATCATTTATTAATACAAACACACTTTGTTACATCAACAGAAACAAATCCTACCCCATCGGAAGCTAAACCGAGCAGAAACGTGGGTGGCAACATCAATTTATTTTCCAGTAATCTCCAAATGCATTGTGGAAAGTAACTAAAACACAATCAAGTTCTTACAAAAAAAAGCCAAAATTACAAGCGATTAAGTAAATAAAAAGCTCTTCAAGTCTATTGAATCATTACAAAAACGTAGGCATCTTGTAGGTTAAAACTACAATTCATGGGGGGAAAAAAAAAAGAAAAAAGTCATCACCACACAGCTGCTGATAAAGAAGGAGTCAGAGCTAGTGAGTCGCTTGTAGCATGAGCTTTCATATCGAGTGAAAAGGACTGGTAGCACAGACAAAATAAAAATCAAAAAACACAAGACGAAGCACTGACCAGACCACGGAAACGTTTTCACTAACATTCAGCCACAGCTCAGCTCTGACACTCAAACTAAAGTCCGGACAACTCCCTCTGTGCCCACGACGTGTGCTACATTTAAACCCAAACAGCAACGAGAAGCAAACATGGAAAAAGGCAAGAAGAGTGAGCACAGGCGAGCTGTCGATCGGTTTCTTTGGAGAAAGGCTTGAGACGTGGGGAGCTTGGTGCCGATGATTCACGAATGGAATGACGAACAGTCTATCTGTACTGGTAATTCATGCTGCCGTCTCCGCGGCCGTAACCCGACGGGTTGTGATACTGAGAGTGGCTGTTCCCGAAGCACTGGTTCCCTCCTCCTCCACCCTGGGAGTTGTAGCTGGACTGGTTGTTGAAGCCTGTGAAGAAAACACCACGGGATTAGTTTGATGAGTCAGCAGTCCGTTTGTTATGGTTACGAGAGCACGTTTTATTTCAATATGAAAAGACGGTGCATTACTTTGAGAAATGAAGGTCTGTCGATGCGAGAAAATCTCAGGAGCTTTGAATCGGTCTCCAAGTGCAGTTCCCAAAACCATTAAATGCTACGACGACACTGGCCCTCACGTGCACGGCTTTATTCTAATGACCAGCCTCAGAAACGGGGACAGTCCTCATGAGAGCCAGTTCGATGGTTTTGGCGACTGCACTCAGAGACATTTCTTGAGATCTTTTTGGATTAAGTGACCTTCATCCCTTAAAGACATGGACTAACGGGGCTCTCCGTCTCTGCATCCACCCTTCCTCTGCACAAGACCAATGGCCTAAAGCATATATGGATGACTTCAGAATTAATGTACAATGATTAAAAAAATAAAACCATGCTGTGTCCAGACTTTTGACTGGCAGTGTCAATGAATAGGCTCTCTGATGGATCATTACGCTGCATTATTGTCGCTGCCATTTTTACTCTAGTCGCCGGCAAAACCGCGAGCAGAGTATTGTTTTTTGCACCGGTGTGACTGCAGGGTAACTCGATAACGCACTGGATGGATTTTCACTAAACTTGGAGAGAATATTACTTGGATGCATGGATCTCAACGTGCTCATCTTTTTGGGCCAACTGGTCAAAGGTGAACATAAATAAAACTGGACTCCAACTAACACACTTTCCTTTATATTTTATCAACCATGCATGTTACAGAAATGATCTTAGTCTCAAAATAACCAGTACATTATGGAGTCACGCTTATGACTTCATCGCCACAATAAATTTTTGATGATATCCCCAAACCCATGGGGCTACGGAACTAATATTACCCACAAAATAAATGGAAAATGCCGACCATAATTTTACTTCACCTGGTTGAAGTAAAAGTATGATCGAGCCGAAATGAGGTCAGAATAATTTCAGACGTTGGTCGTTCAACATTAAAGCGTCTCTGTGTGCACACACCGTCTGCATCAGCCCCCAATGCTTTTTTCAAGTATCCGGTAGTTTTCATATTTCAATATACAGGAAATATGATGCTGCTGATGTTGAAGTACTCACGTGTACAAGACATAACATACGATCAGTCATTTATCAATATGTCCCTGGTTCAGTGAGTAATAATCAGAGGGGGGTAAACAAAAACAGGACTCAAAAGTATTGTTACTTTATTACTGTTATCACTTAAGTAGAAGTATTTATAAAAAAAAAAAAAAAAAAAAGACTTGAGTAAAAGTAAAACACTACTTAACTTTATTAGATGGAAGTTATTACAACCTAATATACTACCTTCAAACAGGTATTTTGGTGAATTTTATGATTTTAATTTTTGGTGATTTCAGTTGCATATTTTGTTCATTTCTTAAACATCAGTTTTAATTTTTCACCAGTGTTATTGCTTATTGTTTTTGTTAACCTTTATGATCGTTTTTGTTCATTTTGTTGACTTTGTTCAATTTCTTCATTATATTACTCATTTTTAGTAATTACTGCAATAAACCCTAACCCCGGCTCTCTGTTGCAGTTTTTTGTCATTATTTTTGTACATTTTGTTGCTTACTCTATTCATTTCAATAATCTACTTGATAATTCAGTCTAATTAACGCTCAGTTTTGAATTCAATTTTTTTAAACTCCTACTCATTGGAGGTGGAGCAAAATGTAACTTGAGTAACAGTAAAATATTTTGCAAGTCAACTACTCTATGAGGTACATTTTAAGGGAAAAATCAGTCAAGTACATGCAGTGTTTAAGCGAAACAGTCCACATCACAGCTTTAACTCACCGTCGTAGTTATAGTCCTGGTTCCCTCCTGACCCTCCAGTAACTTGGCTCGGATAGGCAGTGCTATACGAGTATCCACCTGCCCCCCCCTGGTTCTGGTTGAAGTTCTTCTTGCCCTGTCCGTAGCCCTGGCCGTACTGGTTATATGGACCCTGCCCTGGGGGACTGCTGGACTGGTAGCCCCCAACAGATCCACCGCCGACACCAGGAGGGCCTGGAAAAGGTGCCTTCCCTCCGCTCTTATGCATGGGGGGTTTCTTCTTGGGGGTTTTATTGGCAGAAGCGGCAGTGTAGGCTCCATCGTTCTGGTAGTATGAACCGTAGGACCCCTGTGCGGATCCAGGCGCAGTGTTGGCTGGAGGTCCACCTGACGGGCTGCTTGATGGCCCGGTTCCACCATTTGTGCCACAGTTGTTGTAGTAATCTGAGAAATTGAAACATTATGGCACACACTTAAAGCAAGCATCTTTTAACGACTACAGACTGCATATTGGCTAATTTTTGTCACTGAAATTTAAATCAAACACAGTGAAGCATGGTGATCACATTTATTTAAAAAACAAAGACATATAAAAACAGCTCCAAGTCTTCCATCCCAACATACATCAACCAGTCTGTGTGCAAACTTGGTGCCAACAGCCTCAGATCATCAACGCCTAATGCTGTTACAGATGAACACTGCAGTTACTAAACCCTGCTTAAGTAAGACCATCATGCATTCAGTGTAGCCAAGACATAACAGTGTTGCTGATATGACACACAAACAGCAGATCCTACATAAAGACAAACAAATGTGGCAACTTTTAACAGCAAAAAATATAAAAACAGGTTCATCATGACGCAAAGTGACAAAGCATTTCTTCTTGTTAATATTCTCATGTGAGTGGAAAGTATGAGATAGAAACCAGGCTGTCACGGTCTTGACTATTTCCAAAAAGAAAGGCAGTTCATCCAGCTCTTCGGGATTTCACTGTATCATGATCCAATCAAAACCAAAAACCCTGCTCTGGGTCCAACAAGGGGAGATAATGAATTTAAAAAAAAAAAACAAAACGCAGCCCTGCGGTTTGAGAAGGTCCATGTGTTACATCCACAGAGGACTGGCAGAACAGGAGGTAACGTTTGGTTACATGCATGCAGAGGCAGATCGTCTCCCCGAGGTGTCACAGCATGACACGTGGAATTGGCACGACAGGACAGGGAGGAGGAGATGGTGTCACTTTATTCCTCAGGAGCACGAAGTTGGTGGCGAAGGGTGTTCATGATGCTGCTGGAACACTACTGAGTATTGTGTCCATTTTTATTGTTTTAGAGTTTCTAATACTGGGGGAGGGTCTAAGTTGCAAACTCGTGGTAGCCATAGCAGTCTGAGACAAAGTCACCTAAAGAGTGAGACAGGGCAGAGAAGGGAAACAAAATATCAAAATTAGAGTCCTTCATTTGGAGGGTTTTGTGGTCAGATTGTGTTGAAAACAGTTGTTGGGTTTTTAGATTTCTCTGCTCCTGTCACACTCAGGTAGGTCAGTCCTCAGAACAGGCTGCCAGAGGGAAGCAGGGGCTTCTCATAAGTGGAAGGGGTGTCAAAAAACCGATTTAATCCTGTGCCTTAAAGCAGAGAAATGTAAAATCACTTAATTGGGAATGTCCCAACATGGCTCATGTTTGTATGTTCGCTGGATTATGAGTGAAGGCGCTTTGTGTTAGTACAGGAGACGATAAGAACTGAATTTTTAAAAAGCAAGAGATCTGTACTGACCCACAGACAAAACTAACTGCAGCCTTGAAAAGAACATAGCCAATTACTAAGAATTAGAACTGGTAAAATGAGTACTCACTGTATCCAGAGGTAGCGCTGTTCCCGTAACCGTATGTTCCAAATCCACCTGGTGGGACGACACAGATTTAATAAGATATAACGCACTAAATGTATTAATGTCTGCAACTTAAAATACTTTCAGAACTATTTCCATTGATATAAATAACTAGTCAAAAGCTGAGTCAAAAAGTCAAAGTCAGTTTGATTGTCAATTCTGCCACATGTTCAGCACATACAGGGGATTGAAATTGTGTTTTTTAAGGCCCGCGGTGCAGAAAGGTAAAGACAAGTAAAAAGAGAGAAAAATATATACAAAATATTTACAATAAAATGTCAGTGCAGAATATTACACAGGAGTGCAGAACTAAGGACATGCAAAACAAGTACAAAATCAGGACAATAATATAAATATAATCATTTAAATAATCATGGTTAAGCTGAATAAGTACTAAATCATCCACTCATCGACTTCTTTAAATATAGTTCAAAGCAGATGATTTTGTAAAATAACTTGAGTTAGATTATTAATTATAATAAGTCATTTATCCATCCATCCATGTTCTACTGCTTATCCGTGGGGTCGGGTCGCGGGGGCAGCAGCTTGAGCAGGGAATCCCAGACTTTCCTCTCCCCGGCTACATCA
>JAQQAE010018372.1:0-11213 GCA_029823295.1 Pseudamia nigra
AGCTGCTAGATCAGCATACCGCAGCTTCTTGCGTTCATATGCCTCACGGAAATGAAAAAAAAACATGAAAGTAAACAAAAATGGACCAAAAACTGATGAAATACGACAATACAGTAAAAATGTTAATAAAAAACTATACAGGAAAGCTAATGAGAAATTAAGAAAATAAACAAGATAATGAAGAAAAATTAACATAATAAATGTAAAAAATCACAAAAAATGAAATACTAATCAATAAATACAGTAAATATAGATAAAAATGAACAAAATATACACTAAATCAACAACACAATAATAAAGAAAATGGAGAAATATGCAAAAATAAATCAACAAAATAATCCAAACAATCAAAAGAAGGATTGAAAGAACAACATTAGCAAAGTAATGAAAAATAATTAAAGCTGCAATTTACAAAATTATGAACAAAAAATTTACCAAGAAAAAAAGCAAAACAGGGATAAAATACAAATTAATCAGAGGGAAATTAAAAATCAAGACAATTAACAGAAATTTACAATTAAATGAACAGTAGTAAAAAAAAAAAAATGCTTGAAAAGTGAACAAAATAATCAGGAAAATGGAGAAAAATTAAGTAATTTAAATGCAATAATATATAGCCTAATTAAAGCTAAAAATTTTATGGCAACAAGCAGACTTTTCCCCCTTTTTGTTCAAAACTACCAATTCAGATTGCACAAGTCACGCCCCTTGTTTTTGATTGGTTCATTTCCAACCATGTGACCTGACTTCAAACGAAACGAGAGGAGTGACGTCAAGTATAAGGCATTTCTAATTACCTCCTCTCACCTCTTTAACCTCCGAGCTTTAGACTGTTTGCATTTTAAATCAGATTTAATTACAGCATGTAAGTCGTTAATACATGCCAGGCTTCCACTGTCACCTTCCATTACATGGAGGCCAGATAGAGGAAAAATGGAAGAATTAGCCTAAAAAAATCAAGAGCAATGTGTCGACCCTGTGACCTGCACATTTCACATGTCGGACAAACGCATTAACCCAGATGTCCCTTTCAAATTTCTAATTACTATTAATGAATAATTAACCTACACGGTCAAGGTCAACATGTACAGCAGTTATGGTGCTTAGTTCTCCTGCACGACCATACATTTAACCTGAATATATTGTTTTTATATAAAATGTAGTGTAATTTCATTTCACTGTATGGATGGAATGCCTGCCAGATTGTCTAAACCCTTTAACTGCCTGTTTAATGTGACTTGACATGACTTAGTATGAACAAACTAATCAGCAAAATTGAACAAAAATGAACAAAATTTGCAGCAAAATGAATATAAGCAATAAGATAAACAAAAATGAAAAAATGTATAAAAAATGAGCATAAAATACGTAAAGTAATTAACAAAAAATAATAAATCAAGCAATGAAATGGACCATACTGAACGTGAAAGGAACAAAATAAGTACAAACTGAGCAAAAACAAAAAATATATGTATTAAAAAATAAGTAATACTATGCAGTAAAATGAACTTAAATGAACATGTCTGTGAAGGTTCTCAGTCATTCAGGTCATAGTATCGAAGACGTGCGGTTTCTTCCGGCGACTGGGCTTGTTATTTGGATTGAAGATGTTTTGCTACATATCCAGGAAGTTTCTTCAGTTCTAACTGGTCTAATGCAGGCATCTAGAATTTATACACTGTAACTCAGGACTCCACGCGTTAATCCTAAGAAGTGGGCCAGGGTTATTACAGGGACCCTAACGACTCTTTAACCAGGATAGGTAGTGAAACATCTTCAATCCAAATAACCAGTCCAATTGCTGGAAGAAAACCACACTACTTGAACATGAATGAACAAAATAAGCAGTAAAATGCACAAAATTGAACAGGAAAGGAACAACACAAGCACAAAATGAACACACATTAAACAGCCAGTTAAACCTACTATTTGATTTTCAGTGATTTCACTTAGCAAATGTGGGAGTGTTAAACATTACAATACAGATGCTGCTCTCTTTGTATTTGTCTGTAACTTGTATTTAAGTACTTAATAAATGAAATCTGAAATGTGCTTTTTTGTTCTATTGTTGCAATGTGTTTTTTAGATTCATTCCTCCCAACAGGACCATTATGGCCCCATTTGTACTGAGGTGTTGGCCACTTTATTTCCCATGTTGACAGAGTCGGGCTGTGGGGAGGGCATCAGTGCCGTCTGATTGTGTGTGGGTGTGTGTGTCCAAGTTCACCCGATACTGTAACTCCATCAGGCATAGAGTGAGGGTGACCAAACTTGGCAGTAATATTGACCTTGACCCACTGTGGACCTCTATTAATTTGGGGGTCCAAAGGTCAAGGTCGCAGGGCCATTCGCACCATAACCTAATAATACTAAGAGCTGGAAGGAACAAACTTCTTGGTGATGTTGTCCTTGACCTACCCTGGTCACCCATTCATTTTGGGGGCAAAAGGTCAAGGTCACTGTGCCAAGGTCAAACTTGTGTTCACCCTATAACTCAATCAGGAATAGAGCGAGGGTGACCAAAGTTGACAGCAATATTGGACTTGACCCACTGTGGATCTCCATCAATTCAGTGATCCAAAGGTCAAGGTCACTGGGCCAAGACCAAACTTGCCTGAAGCTGTATCTTAGCATCCGCTTGTTGAATTTTCACAAACTGCTGGTGTGAAAAGTCTCAGCCCGCTCTCACATTGTTAGGTCATATTAAGTGTGCACAAGGTCTAGGCAAGCATCTGGTGTGGGTCAGCATCTCAGTTGTGTGCATTCTAGTTCACTATTTTATTCATTTTCTTAATTATTTTTGCTCGTTTTCATGATTGTTTTGTGTATTTTTAATTCGTTATTTGTTAATTTTGTTGGTTACTATTTTGTACAATTTCCCCATTTTATTCATTACTTTGTGTATTACACTGTGCAAAGTTTATTGCTTTATGCATTTTTGTCAATTTTATTTATTATTATCTTCATTTTTAATCAGTTTTATTGGCCATTTTGTAATTTTGTGCATTTTTGTCCATTTTATTCATTAGTTTTGTATTACAATGTCTATTTCTGTCAACTTTATTATTTACCTTATTGGTTTTTGCATTTTTGTATATCTTATTCATTGTTTTGTGTTCATTTATCAGTTTACGTGCCAATTTTGTTGATGATTTTATGCCACTTTATCAGTTCTAGTCATGTTTTCTTAACTCTTTTGTTTGATTTTTAGCTTTATTGTTTTGTGCATTTTGTTCATTATTTTGTTCTTCTAATTTAATATTTTTCTTCATCGTTATTCTTAAATATTTCATTATGTTTTCCATTTAAAGATGAAAATAGAAAACATATGTATTACATCCAAGGCGTGTGGTTTTCCTTCTGTCAACTGGACTGGAAATTTGGTTTGAAGACGTGTCGCTACCTATCCAGGAAGCTTCTTCAGCTGATACCATGACCTGGATGACTGAGAATCTTCACAGACATACGTACGTATTACATCTGTGCTATATGGACTTACGGGATTTGGTAAAAGCGAGGTGATAGGTTATGGTTTGTACAATGAATTATTATAAAAAAATACAATGTTTAGGTTCTGACCTGCAATAGTCTGGTAAATAGTACTTTCATCCTCATTCAGCAACAACAACCCTCCCATTCTTACTTGATGTAGGATTTCATCTGCTCAACTGTTTGGGGTCTCCTTTGTTGTATATAACATCTTGCAATGCTCCATATTGTTTCAGTAGGTGACAAGTCAGCACTGCATCAGGCCACTTTGACACCTAGTCTCTTTCTTAAAGGTCCCATATTTTAACACAATTATATCTGTGCTTCATAGGCGTCTATTAAATACTTCAGTCAGGTTGTTGACAAAATACAGTGTGTTGATTTGATTTGGTTTGTAATGCTGATTTTATTCCCAAGGTGTCTCGGGATCAGACACAAAATAATGTACTTTTCATGGAAACAAATAAGTAGAGAACATTGGCCAGTTGGTGGGGTTAAATTTAGCTAAATATGATGGGTTAAAACTTGTGATGTTTGAAAACTTTGAAATTAATATTAAAATCTGGCTTTCTGCTAACTCCTGGGAGTGGGACAAATGCATTTTAAAGTGACAGTGATTGGTTATAACTTATATCACACATGACAAAAAAGCACTGAGGAATGCTTATTTTCACAGCTTTTATTTGACATCACAGACTTTACATGAACCTTAAAACCCACTACAGATGATTTTCCACAGTATGGGGCCTTTAAGTGATGCCTCTACTTCGGTGATACTGAGTATATTTCAGCATCTAATTCTGTTCTCATCTGTTTGAGCCATAAAAATAAATGATCTTTTTTATCCATTTGACAATCTTCAAGCAGCAGAAGCAGTGAAAAGTGTCTCTCTTGACATTTTATCTTCCAATTAGAGCATAGTGTTGATACTGTAGACTGGCCCTTCACAGCTGTGAACTTTCAGAACAGACTCAACTTAAAGGAGCTAAAACTTTAGAAACTGAATGAATGGCTATTCCACCCCCAGCATGAACTCATGTATATCTCTACCATCTCCAATCTAGTGCCTGGTTTGAGGAGTCACAGCACCATGTTTCCATATCAACAACAAACACAGACACACACACACATACACACACGCACATATCAACCCAGTCACTGTCCTTTCACTGGAGTGAATGTGAGTCATAGGGAGTGTCTCAATTTAGCTTGACATCATCTATTTTGAAATCCTCCCAGCTCGGGTTTGCTTGGCATGCTTGATGTACTGTGATGTGGCGAGTGTGACGGGCATCTCTGAATGAATAAACCCGGATTCAGAGGTTTCCCTTGACCTCGGCAGATGTGGGAGGAGGACTGAGTTATAGTTTAATCAGAGTCGGAATAGCTGGGAGAGCCTGAAAACATGTTTATACACGCTTTCAGCTACATTTATTTTCTTATTAGTAAAAATTTGTCCGATATAAACAAAACACACCCTTGTACCACTACCATCAAAAGTCTCACATCTTAACATGTAAATTGCAAACCCCAGTTCCAAAGAATTTGGGAGGTTGTGTAAAACGTAAATAAAAACAGAATACAATGATTTGCAAATCTGTTTCAATTTACATTCAGCTGAATACACTAAAAAGACAAGATATTTAATGTTCAAACTGACAAACTGATGTAATTTGTGTTTTTGCAAACATTCACTCATTTTGAGTGTTACGCAACACACCCCAAAAAAGCTGGCACAGGGTTATTTTTATCAGTGTTATATAACCTTTCCTTTCAACCATAAGCAATAAGCATTTAGGAACTGAGGACACTCCTTGTTGAAGCTTTGTAGGTGGATGGACAAAAAGACTGGTATGCACAGGTTTTGTAGAATCATATGCAGCCATCCGAGCAATGGCTTTTCATGGATGTCCCTGCTTAGTTCAGCCACACAATGACAAGACACATTCTGCACGTGTTATGGAAAGGTGATATAACACAGTGGTAAACATGACCCTGTCCCAGCCCTTCTGGAATGTGATGGGCGGTTTGGTGGCTGTGGGCGTCTGTGGCTCAATAGGTAGAGTGGGTTGTCCAGGAGCCGAAGGGTTAGCGGTTTAAATCCCGGCTTCTCATGTCCACAGGCCAAAGTATCCTTGAGCAAGTCACTGAACCCCACATTGCTCCCAGTGAGTGTCACTGGTGTATGAATGTGTGTGTGGCTGGGTGAATGGAAAGCAGTAAAGCGCTTTGAGTGCTGTAGGGTAGAAAGGCGCTATATAAGTGCAAGACCATTCACCATTTACCATGATGCAGGCTTCAAAGTCAAAATGAGTGAATATTTGCAAAAAAACAGTAAAGTCATCAGTTTGGTCATTAAGTATCTTGTCTTTGTAGTGTATTCAATTTCTATAGGTTCAAAAGGATTTGTATTCTGTTTTTGTTTACATGTTACACATGTTACCCAACTTCCTTAGACGTGAGGTTTGAAATCTGTAAGTTTCTGTAAGGGTGTTGACCAAAGTGTTTTGATTTGTCGTTTCCTTGGTTTCCCATTGACCTTACACAGTAACTTTGCTACCCACTAATTTCACTATAAGTGTTGTACCTGCCCACTCTTCATCACAAATTGCTCTGATTGGTTGAACCACAGGTCATCCTGAAAGTGACCTAGGATCATATTCTGACACAAGGCTATTTTAAATATGTCATAATGCAGTTTTCATGGTCAATTTTCTGAGAAACACTCAGAAATATTGATAGTCAGTTCCTTGGTGTAAGGCTAATTTTAGCTGGATTATGATTGATTCTCAGGAATTCAATTGTTGTGAGGTTTTCTCTGGACTTGCACTACAGAGCATGTTCATATTTTCACAGCTTTTACTGCATTTTACACCACTGAGTTTATATAAATCCCAAAACCTAATAAAGATGCATGTTCACAATATGGGGCCTTTAATATTAAAAAGGGCTAATGAGCATAAATTATGAAAAAAAGAGTTGCAATGAAGGTGACTAAAATAAAATGTATGATCTTTGGTTTCATTTGCATAAACCAACAACATCAAACCATATTCCTACAATATAGATACTCTAACATAGCCCAGCATTAGGATGGCTTTAGGGTGACATACTGAAAGTCATTGGATTTCCAAATAATGTATAAGTGACATTCACCCAGACTGTTACTTGGCAGTTTTTGGTTGCTTTGTCAGTTTTGATTGCTTTGTCACTCTCATTTCACCAAAGGCAGACTCAGTGCTGGCATGGCGGCAGCTAAAGATTTAATCTCATTAAACTGGATGAGCTCAGCATCTCCTTGTTTCAGGAAGTGCTTTAATGCGATGCTTTTTATTAATGAGATGGAGCAGGTTCATCACAACACATTTAATTCACAAAGTCATTACAGGTGCAGACACTGATTAATGAGACTGCAGGACGACAGCTCATGAGTTTTCATGAGACTGCATTCATGTCAGATTTTTTTCTACATAAGCATGTTTTGTATGTTGATTGATAATATGGAATTCTGGCATTTCCTAACCCATATGTGTATTGTACTTCATGCTTGTTATACGTTGTGTGTTTTATTACTAAAAAGTTGTTGGCAACTTTACACAAGGATTTTGATTTTCAGGGAATGTTGGAAATTCCCCCCGGTGAAAGAATTAGATCTTAGAGGGTAGGACTGAATGGTACAATCCCATGACTAACCAGCGCTGCTTCTTGCCTGTCTGAGTGGGAGATTACTTAAAGGGACTAGATGTTGCAATCCCACTTGATTTAGTGTAGTACCTGCTTTGGTGGGTTTTACATACTTACCTTGCCTGGGTTTTATGTCATCATAGATGACTAGTTACCTTTTTTTTTCCTCCTGTGTTTTGGTCAGTACCACCAGACACCCTCATCTGCAGAAGGCCCTGCCTGGATTGATCAATGCCCAGGGTGTGGCCCACGCCCAATTTACGTAGGTATTTTTAGACAGGCCATTCATCCTGTGTTCTACACGCTGCAAAGCCCAGGAGGCAGTGGTGATTGTTGGAGCCCGAGGCAAAAATTGATAGGGGAACACCCTACAACCAGCATTCATCGTCATTATGTTATACTGTAAATAACCCAACAAAAGAATTGTGAAAAATAGAAACGTTCCTTTTAGGTCAAAGGAAAATAAATTGAATTAATATGAAGCGAGTGATATAAACAAAAATAAATAATGCATATCATGTCATATGCAATGCATATACAGCACCTTATCTTTTCTTTTGCTTTAGTAATGATCCTAAGGAAAGACAATGAAGTGATGAGGTGTGTGTGTCTCTTTTGCAACTGTCACTGTTGTTTTTAATATCTGGGGCCCCAGGCGTTGCCTGGTTTGCCTGATGACCGGCGCTGGGCTGGGTGTGTGAAGTGCAAATTGTGCTGTGGTATGAATGGAGCTACTCCCCATGGAAGACTGGGTCCTAACATCCTGGACCACTACACCCACATTGCTGCCCAAGAGTCAGGACACGGAGGTCTGCATACATACCCCCTGTTCAACTAGTTTGAATTTATTTGTATTTCATTTAACCTTTATTTAACTAGGAAGTCACATGAGAATACATTCCTTTGTTGAGGGACACCTGTCCAAGAAGCCACACCTTTCCAAAAAATGTATTCAGACATGACAAAATATAAGACAAAACAAAAAAAAGCCAGAATGTCATAAAACAAACCCAGCTGAAGATTAGCAATTGCATTTCTCAGTTACATTAGTCAGTTTCATTGTCATAGCATTAAAATCAAACAGGGACAAAAATGCACAGGTGTGATTACTTATTGTGAAATACTGTGTGTGACCATAGCTGTTTTCCACATTATACAGTAACACTTAGGATTTTAATTTGTTCATCTTTTCTCCCTGGAATTCCATTTGGAGACGAGACATGGAACTGGTGTTTTTTTTTTGTATAAAGATCACTTGTGTTATTCCTGCTGATATGAGTCAGAAAAAGGTTTATAGTTCATATCAACAGTGGCATTGTGGGTGAACTGAGTGCTGTGATGTTTGCACTTTCTGAGTGATGCATACTTCTGATATAAAAACAATTGACAGGGGCTCCATTTTGACTTTTAAACAAGAGGGTCAGGCATTTTTCACTGTTTTGTAATGACTACACTTAGTGATGTAAAATATTTCCTCTGGTGTTGAACTGAGTAACTGTGACATAGTGCAATTGATTATTTCTTGTGTTCTATTGCAGTGTACTCTTGTGGCCTCGTGACACGTTTTAGTCCTAAAGTGAAAATTGCCATTCATATTGTCTAAGGTACTTAGACAAAGAGCGGCAATTTATAAGCATATAAACATTTACTCTGAGATCCGCACCACACTGCTGGTGGTTTTTCACGCTAAACATCTGTTTCTGGTCTAATGCAGAGGCCTCTGTGGGAACCATTTATGCCTTGTTTGTCTTCACTTTAAAGATCTTCATCCGCCCCAGTTATGAGAACAATTTGAAGTTTTCCAAGCAGATATTTAAGTCAGCTGCTATCACAAGTTTGTCTTTCTTATATATTTTGTTCCTTCTTTAACACTCATAATCTGTTTTACCATAGCCACATTGGCCACATGATGTAAAACCATACAAATGATTCAGTAAAGACACATGAATCACAAACAAAGCCTCACATGCCAACATTGCCTGGTTTAGTCTGCAGACCTGTAAAAACATGACGCAGCAAGCGTTGTTTACCTCGTGTAATACTGCATCACTTCCTTCCCGTCCTTATGCCTGAACACAAAGCTGAAGTGGAATCAAATGTGCTTCTCATGCAGAGGTGATGGCCGGATTTCCTCCTCTTTGAGCCTGTCACATATTTTGATGGATCATGGGACAATGAGCTTGGAACATTTACAAAAAGGGAATGAGATTGGGTGCATGCAGCTTCATTTTAAAACCAAAAGATAATGATTGATTTTTGACAGAATCATTTTAAATGTATCCTATTCAATGCACTTTACCATGAAATACTGTGGATGTGTTTTAATCTTCTGACAAGTTCAGATCCAACAGTGAGAAAAAAATATTAGCACCGTACACTACTCATAACAAGTATTCACCCCCTTACATACTGTATATAGTTTAATATATATTTTTTATACATTGACTTTATTTTGCATATTTTGTTGAGTATTTTGCTCATTTGTTCAGGATTTTTCGTGGTTCAATATGGAGTAACAGGGAGTATTAATGTGTTGCAAAACATTTTTATTGTCCCCCATTGTGAGGGTTGTGTCAGGAAGGGCATCCGATGTAAAAAAAACTATGCCAGATCAAACATGCGAATAATTGGTATTTCGCTGTGGTGACCCCTGAGGGGTGCAGCCGAAAGGAGAAGAAGAAGAAGATTTTGCTCATTTGTTGCTCATTTGTTGCTTATTTTGTTCACATTGATGCTTTTTTATTCATTTTTTCTCATTTTGTAACATGTTTTGTACGTTTTTGTGCATTTTAATCATTTTGTTTATTTTGTTGCTCATTTGTTGCTTTTTCAGTTCACTTTTTTGCATATTTTGCTAATTTTTTCTTTTTTTTAACTTATTTTGTACAATTTGGGCCAGTTTGTTACTTATTTTGTTCCTTTTGTTGCTCATTTCCTTCATTTTTGCTCATTTTGTTGCACATTTTGCTTTTTTAAAAATTGGTTCATTCATTTTTTGGTCCCTTCAAAACATCTATCTTAATTATCCAAATTCACTATATGTATTTTATTCACTGACATTACTTTGTAGTAATCTGTTTGAATGTTTAATGCAATAAAAAGATATCCATATGTACACACACACACACACACACACACACACACACACACACACACACACACACGCACGCACGCACACACACGCTCAACAAGCTAGTCACCTGACTGACACACTAATATGCTAATGAGCAAATATGCTAATGAGCTGATACCAAGATCAGCAAATACGCTAATGAGCTGATTCCAACATCCAGGCTATAGCGCACCAGAGCACCTCGATGAAAAATGGGCTACTGGAACACGACGGAAATGGGCGAGATGCAAGAACATGGCTCTGTTGGAATGCTACTACTCCAGTAACCCTAGTCAGAGGGGTTACATGCAAAGAATGTGGGACAAATGGTTACTTCAAAACCCACATTGAACACTAACAGCAAAACACCTAGTAGCTCAGTGTTCCAACATCCACAAACGTCAACTGCTATCACAACTTGAGATTGACGAGGTGCAACACAAATGCTGTGGCAAGGTATGAAAAACTGGACAAGCCTACTGGCTAAAGAAACTCACTGCACTCCACGAGGGATGGGACCAGCTGCTAAAGGATCGGACCAGCTGCTAAGGGATGGGACTCACCCTGAATGGCTAACCGAAGGGTATACGATCCTGATCCTGAAGGATCCCTCAAAGGGCACAGGTGGAAAACCACCCTTGAGGCCAATGGCAAGCCACTTGCACAAGTCGCCATCAAATGTGCCATATTCCAAGGAGACGCTCTGTCCCCACTGCTGTTCTGCATAGGTCTGAACCCCCTCAGCCAAATAACAATCACTCCCAGAAGGAACAAACATTGAAGGAACAGACATTGAGGATGGATACAAGTACCTTGGAATCCCACAAGCAAATGGAAACCTCGAAGAGGTAACAAGAAAAGTGGCTACAGCCAAATACCTACAATGAGTAAGGCAAGTCCTAAGAAGTCAGCTCAATGGCAAGAACAA
>JAQQAE010018373.1:0-11213 GCA_029823295.1 Pseudamia nigra
CCCCGCCCCCCACACACACACACACACACACACACACATACATACATACAGTACATACATACATACATACCCAAAGGGGAAATGTAGACACTATGCAAAATGCAATTTACATGTCCAGTACTTGTATTTCACTGTGGACAGTATGAATACAACATACTTCATGTTTTGTCTGGTGAACTTCATTTTATTTGTAAATATACAAATTAAATGATATTGCCCCTGTTAGCCCAATTGGTTAACAAGTGCTTCAGAAAATTATGCGTTCATCCAATATGTTGTCTAGCAAGGTCAAGGTAAACTTTAATATTCCTGAGGGGCAGTCTGTTTTGCAGCTAGCAAGTGACACAGAAAGAAAGGGAAAAAACATCAAAACCAACCACACATACATATTTCAATACATTCATCTGGGGCGGGGAGGGGGGTGCAACAAATCACCGCATGCTGTTCAACAGCTTGATCGAGGCAGTTTGTTCTGCCTCTGGCTGCTGTGTACCAGCATCCTGATGACAGCAACCCATATTCCATGTACAGAAATCTACAGTCAGTGGGTCACAATATGGCGATAATTTAAACACTCTCAGTATGAACAGCACACAGTAATTTACAGTATATGAACATAGGTTACAATACTGTCATCAAGCTTACACTACAGCTGTATGTCTCTACAGCGGCACAGAATTGACTTCCTCTTTTCTCTTTCAGGTTTCTGCAAAAAAAGCTCAAGCTGATCACATACATCCCAAAACCGAATAAATTCTTTAAGCCACTCTACAGCAACTATGACGGAAACTTTGAGGTAAGAGGAAGTGAAATCAGCCCTTACAGGGTTTGTGTAATTTTCACTATCATCCAGCAGGTGTTGCCCGAGAGTAGACTCTGAGCACATCCAGATTCTGCCTGGTGGGACTTTCCCCTTTAGCTGCACATTTAAAGCCATTATAGTGTGAATGAGTCATTGCAGGGGCTTCAAGATTTTCATTTCTCATCTGTGACTCGTGTGGGTTTATATTTGTGTTCAAAAGCCAACCCTGTTCCACCCTGATGGAAAATACCCATGATAAGTCAAATATATCTTCCAAATGTCACTCTGTCAGTTTACCAACAGGTTGTTTTTCACACTTAGGGGCATCATGTGGTTTTTTTTTTTTTTTTATTGTTTTCTGTTAGATTGCGTCTTTTCCCCCTTCTCGACACCCACACTCTGATGTGTACTAATGTATGCAGCATGGTGTATCTTACATTAAGGCATCAAATTTTTACATCAAAATCAAATGTTTTGAGTGTTTGTATTGATGAACTCATGTAAAGGTCTCTGCACTTATCTGACAGTATTAGCTTAGTGTTGATCTTGGTAATCTCCTTGAATTTTCCCCTTTTTTGTCACTAAGCACAAACAGTCCCATATACATTTAATCAATAAACTAGTTTTTAGATAATGACATGAGATTTAAACTGGGACACCAAATTAACTTGCATTTCAGACATTTATTCATAAAACTCTGTTGCGCAGATTATATGATTTACTGATGAGAAGTGAAATAAATACATATTTAACACAATAGTATATTTTGTGATATTGTATATCAGTCTAAGTTCTATTTTATCCTAACATAGGCATTTGTGACATGCCTAGTTTACCTTTTGATGGTCATATAATCATTGGTCTAGTAATGGCGGTAAAAATGGTCTCTAATATTAATTTACACACATCCATCCATCCATAAATATGTCGTGATTCATGGTTAAAGTGTCTTTTTGAGTTGGATGCACTGGTTTCTCATTTTTAAGTTATTTGAAGTTGCACGCCTGTAAATGCCTCAAACAGTAACACAGTGAAGTCCAAACCTTGGTGAAGTTTGCAATTTCAGATAGCTTCCAGCAGGGGGCGCCAGAGTACGACAAATTAGAGGAAGCCAAGTAAGGGAAAGTACAGATCAGGTAATGACGTAGAACCTTCTTTGAACCTACATTCCACTATGTCAGATGTTTTGTTCTCATTTAAGAACACTACAATTAATATTGTAAAATAACCCTTATTAAAAGCAAATTTGGTTCATAGTATAAACTGTGAATATTATAACCTCGAGTTTAAAAAAGAAGTGTTGAATAAGACTGTTTATGTTGCGCAGCATTCAAAATAACACTATTAAAGTGCTTCACAGATGAAAACAAGATAAATGCACAGTAAAGTGTCAAGTGTAAAATAAGGTCAATTTAGTCTGCATGTCATAATAAATATTTTTTTCTGGGGGCTCATGCTGTGTGTTGGTTTTATCATTTCCCTGAGGCCTGTGGAAGAAATAGGTGCATGGGTGGGGAGATTCAGGGTTCTCTTGCAAGAAAATTTTACATTTCCAACTAAAAATCGTTATGTTTTATAATTTACCACCATGTAATTTGGCTCAAAATGACTTTTTGTGTTGAACTAATGCTTTACAACGTAAGGAAAGCATGCATTTGGACTTTCTTTTTTTTTGCACAGTTGGTGACATTTCATGTAACAGTAGCTCTGCGGTGTATCTCTGTGGTTGCTATAAAGTTCTTAAAGACCTCTATACGGAAGTGTCTTCTGCTATTTTTTTATTTTTCATGATAGACGGTGCCATTTTCTTTTCAAGACAATATTTTGTAAAACTCGTGTCTCTTGTGGTTGAATGCTGTGTGTACTTTCACAGCAAAAGCTTCATACTTCAGGATGTGGTGGCCCCTGCATGAAAAGTCATTCATGCTAATCTGGGCATCACCTTGCTACAAAGACGCTATGAGTGGCTGCACAGGGATTAATAATGAGCTGAAAAGCATAGAGATTTATGGCAAATTTCATAAATTAAATGTAAAAAAAAAAAAAAATACCACTCTTATCCTTTCTTTAGCTGGTAGAGTAGTGTTTCTTATGGTATAATCAAATATCTGGTTAATGATACCACATCTGCTCCAGTATCTTTTCTGTATCTGTATATGTGCAGTAGCTAAAAGCTGTGAAAGCCCCATCTTATTACCATATTATGCCTGGGTACTTCACCATGTCTTCTGCTATGTTTCCACTCTTATCAGATCTGATGAAGAGTAAGATCTGTCATGTGATAAATCCTAAAAAAAACCACACTCATCTAAGGCTTGGATAAGCAGTGCCCTTATTACCTTTATATGTAAGCTGTAGCATGTAGATACTATATAAAACTTCAGCAGTGTAACCAGCGTATTAATTGGATTTGATACACAATTAAAACCATTATCGAGGTGCTTTTAAGGATAGCAGTGCCACTACTGAATAGACTCTAACTAAATTATATGAGTTCAACTTTAAACTGCAGAATACTATTTTAATCTGAGTGATACCTTTATATTTACAATCATGGTGAGGGTTTCTAACTTACTCTACATATGGACATGTGTATGAGGTACATGAACCCATAACCATGAGTGTGAAGACTTTCTGTGACAGATAAGGAAATTACTGAACTATTCCCTAAAGCACTGTGCATCCTGAATACATGCTTGCAAAGAAATGTGCATGAAATAACCTACACTCATCAGTGAAACCATGAAATCTTCGTCGTTCAAGATGGATGGATATGAATTCGTCAGAGCATTACTGATCTCTGTGTTCCAGTTCGTAATAGGTGTTGATTACAAAATCCTTCTTCCTGCAGACCAGCCAATTTCCCCAATTTTCATGGGATTAAGATTGTGCACAGTAGCACTGTTATGGTTAAACTGCAGACTGTATAACAGACATGCCCATTGTTTTTTGAACTGCCAGTATGAAATCAGGAATTTTGACATTTTTATGGCCATCTTAGTTTTTTGGAGTCTGTAATTGGACAGAAACAGAGGAGCACTGGCAAAGAGAAAGATGGGTGATGGTCCTTAACCGAACACACTACTGCTATCTTTCTGAAAATACTGAGCACAGGGTTAACTAATTACGCAATCTGATGAATGTTAAGAGAGTAATGCCCTAATTAGCAGGCTAGTTGACAGATCCTACAATCAAATACAAATGGATTAGTTAGGTTCAGTAACAGGAAGGGTTTGTAAATTAAACATTTGTGTGATAGAATCATTTGACAGTCTGGTAGTTTAGCCAGATATAAAAGATAATCCTTCAACAGTGTGGAAGATTCAGAGACCACTACCCTGGTCTTGCGGCCAAAGACAATCTGGAACTGTTCTGACAACATCAGAAATTTAGGATGATCATCTCGGAGCATGAGTGGTACTACACCATGTTCATTAGCTTATTAGGAACTCTGTTTACAACTAATGCAGCACTGATAGTCAACATGCCGTTGATGTTCTTTCTTCATTCACTTTTTATCATCGTGCAGTCTGCCTACACGTCTGCCCACAGTTTATTAGGTGGACGCGTAGCTGGTGATGATCTTCAACAGTGTGCTTATACAGTATGCTAAGTTGACATTACTTGCATACAAATTCAACCCTGTACATAAGCAAGGAAATGGCGGTAGACACCAAAGCCACTTTTGTGCCTCATTGTGATTGTGTTTTTTTCTGTAAATTTGGTATATGGAGTTCGACAAATCCATAACCATAGAACTGCATAAACTTTTCTTTCAGCTTCCTGTATACAAAATGTGAAGTGGTGATTTTGCTTTGTTTTAGGCCTGGGTGAAGCCTGTATTCAGCGAGTATGATTTCCTGAAGATGAATACAAGTGTGGACCTGGTAAATGAGAAAGAACTAAATATCCCTCCCTGGAAGAACAAGGAGCAAGCTCCAGGTGATGGTTATGGCACAGAACAAAGTGGTAGTTTCCTCGACAGCCTGCAGCTTCTGCCCAACCCACTGCTGAATTTTCAGGAGAGTGAAAGCTCCAACCACACCAGCCACTCCACAGGACACATCTCCATCCACACTGTCACTCTGTCTGGAGAGGAGGAGTTCAGGGAGGAGGAGGTGTCACAGGGCTCTGTAAACACCCTGCAGAGTTATCAGGATGGAATGAGCTTCAGGTCATGTGATGGAGACAGCAGAGAGCATGCTGGGTATGATTTAGACGAACCACTCATCTCCAGGATGAGAGGACAAAATGAACAGAGTGAAAACCCTGTTCACTTTTCTTTGGACAATTTAAACTTTGATCCACAGTTGAATGAAGCAGAGCGAGTCTCGCTGGACTCATTTGTCTCCAACAGGCCGTCAGAGGATGGCTACCCTCATGTGGACTTGGACACTATTGATAGTGGTTTTGGAGAATGCAGCAGCCCAGGAGCCACAGACTCCAATGCAGAGGAGCACAAAGAATCACATTTATTCCACGGGAACAGAACTTTGCATTCAAACTATGTCAGACAGTGGATGGTTTGTAGCACTCTGCAGAACGAGTGTAACTCAGAAAACGAACCAAACAGCTGACACTGCAATATTTCAAATAGACTATACCACTGACATTAAAAGAAGCATTTAAAGAGGATATGATATGTCTCTGTTGATTTGTCTCACTTTGTGTATAAAAAAATAAAAAGATGTTCAAAGCAGTGACATATGACTATTTATTTTTGTTGAATTACATTCAGATCCCTTTGACAAAAACTCCTCATCAAATGCTGAAATGAAATAATAAAATTCATTACAAAGTATGGCTATTAAAAATTAGACTAATGCTAAAATACAATTTTAGTGAACATAAGTATTTTACTCCTTCAGTCCCCTCTCCTTCTGCATCAACACACCGCTGCATTCAGGTCTTCCACTGATCAAAGCGGTGCAGTAGGTCTTCAGACAGTTGTCTCAGAACCTCTTTCATTCTTGTCTTAACTTCTGACACAAGACTCAAAATGTGTTCCTTTGACACAGATTTGATCTTAGGAAGAAGTCACAGTATTAGATCAGGTGAATAGGGAGAGTGATTAAAATCTGATTTTTTTTTTTTTTTTGTCAGAAACTGCTTCACTGAGAGGAGTGTGAGCTGGGCACTGATTGCTCAACTTTTATGCTAATTATTATCCAACGCATTAAAACATGTTAAAACGTGCACTTCAATCAGTCGCTAGCAGTGAACTAAAGATGTCACTTACTGTAAACTTACAACAGTTTTGTGTGAAAATCGAACCTTTAATATATACAGTAACACACATTGTGACTGTGAACCAGGTGGTTTTGTCCTCATCAGGGCAGTATCATTATTTAAGGGTCCGGTCAAGGATATGGGGAAACTTTTTTTGTTTGCGGAGGACTAATATAAGTGACTTAACAGGTGAGATGCCAGTCAACACGGCTGTACCAGATCTTGAAGGAACTGGAAATGCAGCCTGTCTCTCCGCAGTCATCCTGTGGGTAGATAAGCTGAAGTTGATAACTACAGCTATGACCGTTTTCAACTCTGCTTGAGTACATGAGCTTGTGCCCCTATGAGGTTGTAAACCATCTTAACTGGTGCATCACCTGTCCAAAGTGTACTGCAGACCACAGCAAACCATGAGCTAAGAGCTCAATTCCCACATCGTCGACTGGTCCTTTAATAGACCTACCGCATATCCTTTCTACAAATTTCATATAAGTTCACAGTGATGAGTACCTGAAAATGGCAAAAAACTAAAACACTAAAATGAACAATTTCCAGTTGGAAGCAGGGTATGATGCCAAGAGGCTTTTTCATGCATCTGTATGATAAATGTGCCTTCCAAATTTTGCATGTCTAGACAAAACCAAGTAAAGAAGAGTGCTGCATTCTGTAGAAAGATTGAGAGATTGTGAAGGTGCATGATTTGGTGACAAGCTTATTTTTTGCAAGCAATTTGTGAATGAGTTCTGAGTTGACTTGACTGGTCGTCAAGGAAAACACATACATATGTACTTGACAAACATGGAGTCAAGTACTGCAAAAATATGACATCAAGTTTTTTACAGCAGAGGTTGTGTCCACTCTAAATCCTTTTCAGTCTCAATCTTAAAATGGGAGTCGTTTTCACTGATTAATTGCACACATTGACATTGTGCTTCTGATTGCAGCTGTTCAGCCCCATAGAAATGCTGTTAACGCATGAATTAACGCATGAATCCACATTGATCACTTTGCATGATTAATTTGATTAAAAATTTTAATGCAATTAATGCATGTACAGCACATAACGACCCAAAATCGCACAATTGCATTCACTGGCGTGGATTAGTACTATCATTAGACACACTGCGTACTGGTCCACAATTCAATATCACACAAAGTTTTTTGCAGGAGAACCAACTCAATGAAGAAGGACAACATAATCTCAATGGGAAGTTTGAGAGAAATAAAAACAAACTAGATGGAAAGATCAACCGACGTGAAGTCACTTGCACATTCTGCAGAAGGGAGTTTTCTTTTCAACAAAGCACTTTCAGCTTTAAGTGGAATATCTACCACCTCATGAATTTTTTTACAAAATGAAACCCAGCAATGAATGGGTATTAATCATGATTAATCAAAATTAATCTACAGCGGCCCTATGACTAATTCGACTAAAAATGTTAATCATTTGACAGCCCTAGCTGTTGATAGTAATGATAACAATGCACCATTTAAATGCAATTATGTCCCAGTATTACAGAAAGACTAACTTCATTTTGGACAAATCTTGCAAGCATGAGGTAAAACTTGTAGAAATGTGATAAAATTTAGAGCAGCAAAAATGTATAATTAAATTAATCTGCAAGTATTGTGATAATTGATAATGGTCTGAGTGATTTTGGTTGGGAAAAGGCCAAGATTTTCTGATTGGAGCTTTTAAAATGTATTTTCTGGCTTCTGTCCAGACATTTCACATCGATGGATTAAACGACAATAAAATTGATGGTTTGTTGCAGGTCTAGTAGCATTCAATTTTCTATTGTCCTTTGATATTTGCAGCTGGCAATTGATGTTTTGACTCTTTTTTGTTGACAGTGTCACCGTCTCATGGTCCTGCATGCCTCAGCACCAGGCTGCACGTTCCCTTATCAAGTTATGATAAGGTGTTTTTCTCATACATGCATTTTGAAACCACTGCGACCATTCAAACTGTTTTGTGCAAAGTCAGTGCAAAAAAGCAATGTTAGAACAAATGATATCAGTTATCAGCAGTAGATAGCGAGTACCTTTCTGACCTCTTCCGTCTTGGATGAAAACATGCAAGCTTTGCAGAGTGATAGATAAATTTGCTCTCTCCTACACATGGCTGCAGATCTTATAAAGCTTGCATCAACAACGATAAAAGACTGAACTCTTAATTCTATTGCAAGGAAACATTCTATATATATATATATATATATACACAGTACAATAAAAATGGAAGTTTTAGGTGTTAAGGGTTGGGATAAAGCGATAATTATTGTTATTGTGGTGTTTAACAGTTTTTGGGTGATGAGCATTTTTTTCTATTCTTTCTATAATACAGTGGTATTTCGGCTAACGACTTTAATCCCATTCCACCGCCCCGTTCATTGGCCGAAACAATCATTATGCCAGTTTTTCCATGGTACAGCTACAGCCAACAACACAGCTCCGACTGTTACCTCAACAGTGCTTTTAGCTCACAACTGCCGCAGCTCCAGGTCCAGCGTTGTGGTGTTAGCTCCGGCTGTGTTGTTAGCCAGCTACAGAGTGTTATTAGCTCCAGTTAACAACACAGCTGCACTGTTAACTGAAGCTAATAACACTCCATAGCCGGCTAACAACACAATGCAGGACCCGGACACTCCGGTGTTGTTAGCCTGACACCCAGGCCACAGCACTGTTAAGGAACATTAGTATATTTACTCTGTTACATTTGGCCACAGCTCAATGAGTATGAGTAAAAAGGCTACAAATGAACAAAATAAGTAAACAAAATTACAAAATGAATAAAAAAAATGAAAAAAACAAATAAAATAGTCACGTAATTAGCATAAACACAAATGAACAAAAAAAAATAACAAAATCATCAAAAATGGAATTAATCAAGTAAATAAAAAACTCAATATAATCAAGAAACCCAAGTAAAAATCTACAAAATAAGAAATAAAATGAGTAAAAGTGAACAATTTAAGCAACCATGGTGGTAAAAAAAACAATAATAATGAATAAAATAACCAACAAAATTTAACAAAGCTCCACAAAATAAGTAACAAAATGAGTGGGGTCGGGTCGCAGGGGCAGCAGCTTGAGCAGGGAATCCCAGACTTACCTCTCCCTGGCTACATCATCCAGCTCCTCTGGGGGGACCCCGAGGCGATCCCAGGCCAGCCGAGAGACATAGTCTGTCCAGCGTGTCCTGGGCCTTCCCCGGGGCCTCCTCCCAGTGGGACATGCCGGAACACCTCTCCAGGAAGGCGTCCAGGAGGCATCCGGACCAGATGCGAAAGTCACCTCATCTGGCTCCTCTCGACACGGAGGAGCAGTGGCTCTACTCTGAGTCCCTCATGGCTGAGCTCCTCACCCTATCTCTAAGGGAGAGCCCAGCCACCCTGCGGAAGAAACTCATTTCAGCCGCTTGTATCCTGGATCTTGTTCTTTCGGTCATGACCCAAAGCTCACGACCATAGGTGAGGGTAGGAACATAGATCGACCGGTAAATCGAGAGCTTTGCCTTTGGGCTCAGCTCCTTCTTCACCACAACGGACCGATGTAGAGGCCGCATCACTGCAGACGCTGCACCGATCCGCCTGTCGCCTGTCCATCCATCCATCCAATAATCAAGGAAATAAACAAAAATGACCATAATATGTGTTTAAATACTCAAGATTAGGTTACTTTTTAATGTATGAGACAGTAAAGATTATAGAGTGCTATATAGATACAATTGAAATATCACATCAAGAAAAAATATCCATTGCATTAAATCTAGGAAATGAAAAACTTGAGACAATATGGAGACTTAAAAACTCTCTGTTAATGATGTTAATGTCAAGAATAAAATTAGGAAGGCAATTAAGAAATATGTATAATTCAGTGATAGTGGAGAAGTCTCACCTATTATGGGTTGGGAAGGAGATGAAGCACAGTCACTTGAGGGGAACTGATAAAGCTTGCATCATTTAAGATTAAATAGAAAGACTAGAAAAAAATTAATTTTTGATTTCAACACACAGACTTCCAAGAAGCCTTTTTCCCATCAATATACATTGGACTTCTAATTGAAAATACTAAGAATACATTTTTGTAATAAGTTATGTGGTGGTCCATCGTTAACATTTTGCTCTGTTATTAAAATATTACTGCAAATAATCCAACATATCACTGCCATGCTGGGGTTTGATTGACATACAGTATTGCTATAGTAACTCAACTCGCTAGTGAAGTCAGACTGACTCAGATCTTCATATCTTCTATTTATTCAATATGTTTATAGTTATATCTGAGATACGATCGACTGCAGCTGCGAGTGTTTACATGAACAACACCCTAATATGACTTTGTTTGACACTGCGTGGTGAAGTTTTACCTCATCAGTGAGCTCGCAGCTAATACTAGCTTTCCCATCAGTCCCCTGGCATGAACACTCAGCTAGCCCTACTGCTGTTTGTTTAGATATGGATAGATCCTGATTTTGGCTCCAAAATGACAGTCAGGAAGTGACAACCTGATTGGCTTCAAAACAGCCCTTCAGAAACTAATAGGTGACATCATGGTCATTTTGTCCAGTAATATATACAGTCTGTGGGTCAACGCCTCCTCACTTAGGTAAAAGTTGTAGTTCAGTCCTTGCTGTGAGTTGCTCTAAGACCTCTCCTAAATCACTTTTAGGCTAAAAGTCCTTCCTAAATGTTTTTAGCTTAATATAGGAGCCCTCTGAGAATCTTTAGGAACAATAAACCACATCCCAAAAAAGCACTTGGACAAATATACAAAACAATAGGAGGAGGAGACGGAGAGAAACCAAATGCATGGACTGTGAGGGTGACCCGTTGAACTCCACTCAAAAAAGACTCACTCAACCCCTCATGAGCCCTATTTAAAGCCACTAGGCTCCTCCCACTAAACAGGATAGACATAGACAAAACTGTTGGTACCCCTCTGTTAATGACAGAAAAACCCACAATGGTCACAGAAATAATGAGTCTGACAAAAGTAATAATAAATTAAAAAATTATGAAAATTAACCAATGAATATCAGACATTGATTTTGAATTGTAGTTCAACAGAATTATTTTAAAAACAAACTCACAAAACAGGCCTGAACAAAAATGATGGTACCCCTAGAAAAGACCGAAAATAATTTGACCATAAGGACATGTTCAACCAAGGTGTGTCCTCT
>JAQQAE010018374.1:0-11212 GCA_029823295.1 Pseudamia nigra
ATATTGTTTATCTGGAATGAATTTTAGATCTTTGAGTCCATCTCATGAAAAATGGGATCAAAAACAAAAGTGTTGCGGTTATATTTTTGTTGAGTGTATATTAATTGTAGAATATGTCCTACGTCGGATCTCATTTGAAAGAGATGAAACATCAGCTTTTTCACTTTCACCTCTGCTGGTGAGTCGGTGGCGCTGATCAGTGAAGGACAGCAGCTGATTTAAAGGATTTTGAGTTCAGTTTGTCTTGGCTGTCGCTCAGTGCAGACCTATCTCATGCTTCTCTTTTGCTTCAGCTCTTACATTACCTTAAAAATATGTCTCACTCCTTTTCAGTCCTCATCCAGCTGTAACCAGTAGAAACAGTAGATTTCATAAAGCATAAGCCTGAAGTGAAGAGTAGTGCGGTCACAACAGAAAACAACTCATATCTCAGACGTCAGCGAGGTCTGTTAAGTCCATAAAACAGTGATGTAATGTCAGAAGTTAGAGCTCTTTTTTCTCATTCCTTTTTGGAATGAATTACAGACAGCCTTGTCAGAGACTCAACTCTGGTATTTATCCTGAAGACAGTCCTGTCTCCCTCTGGATGACGAATGCTTTGTCTCTATTTATTTTTGCTACTTCAATTTTATGACCAACAAGAGTATCATTTGTTGTTTAGCATCTCATCTCACATTCCTCTAATGTTACAAATAGAAATTAATTCAATGAGTCTTATTTTTCCCCAACCCCCCTTTTTCTGATTTGGATATTGTTTATTGTATCAATATTAAAATAAAGCATGTTTTCTATTTATGTGTTTTTATTGCTACTGCAGTAATAATCATATTGTTATATAAATGTTGTTTTGTTTACATTTATCTTTTATCAATGTAAATTTCAACACTACAGCAGTAGCTCCCAAAATCTTGTGTAATTGTAGTTGTCATTATAATCCAAATTTACAAGAATATATTATGACAAAAATAGTACAAAGATATCTTTGTCATTGTGCTATTTTCAAATTATATGAAGTGTTACAAATCATCACAATCAGTTTCTACTTACATTTTACAAGTTGAGCTTCTACTCAACTTTTCTGGAAGAAAAAGAAGACTGTAGTGCTTTGTAGTGCAAAAAGTTTGAACACTCACGAGTAATGTTAGCTATTTGCAGATTCACACTGTCACCAACAAACACACGTCTGAAATCCACCTTTTCATGTTAGGTCTTTCATGCATTTTTATTTGGTTAGGTCTGACATTTGAAATTCAGTACACCTGTTACAATATTTTCATTTTGTTTAGTCATATAGTTTGTCACAATTGAAGGCTGCATACAGTATATTAGTGACAAAGTGACTGTGACATCACCCATTAATTTCTAAAGGGCAGTTTTGAGGCCAATCAGGTTGTCACAACATCTTGGAGCCAAAAACAGGATGTAACCATATTTGAATGAACGGCGGTAGCACTACCAGAGCGTAGTATGCCAGGGGACTCATGGAAAAGCTAATACTAGCCGCTAGCTTACTGATGCAATAAAACTGCACCGTGCAGTGTGAAATAACAGTGTAACTAGTGTCAACACTTACCCACAACTGCGGTCGAGTGTATCTCAGGTAAATCTATGTCCATATTGAATAAATAGAAGATACAGAGGTCCAACTCAGTCTGAGTTGAGTTACCATAGCGACACGTCAGTCAAACCCCAGCATGCCAGTGATTTGTTGGATTATTTGATGTAATGTCTTAATAACAGAGCAAAAAGTTACAAGATGGACCAGATTACTTATTAGAGGGTCCAAAGAAAACACTCGAGACCATAATGAGTCATGACAAAAAAATTTTTAGTTAATATTTTCAGAGAGAAATCCAGTGTAACTCTATGGGAATCAGGTGTCTTGGAGGCAAATGAACTGTGCCCCAGTGGCCAACGGCGATATTACAACTTAAAGTTATTTCCACATTAGCCTCACTGTGTACTCATGTGCACAGAAACACCAGATATAAAATGAGCTTTATTGCCTGAGGTTTCATTGATGAATAAGATATTTTTCAACCACAAAATTAATAGTCAATCATAGAAATTCCTCTAAAACATAAAATAATCAGAATTAGATTGTATTATGTTTCTGTGTTATTAACATTTAAAACCTGTTTCTATGCATTGAGCAAGTCCTTCCAGGGCTGCCATGTTTTTCTCTTATCTTAAAATTTGCTCTTACTTGTAGGAAGCGCAAAAATAAGGAAACATTGGGGAATCCCACAAATCTATATAACATGTAGGATACTTACAAAAGTTTAAAAAAAAATTGGTTCATGTATGGTTTCTTGCACAAGGCCTGGTGTTTTTGCATGATTTGTCTTTCAGCTAAAATCACAAGAACATCAACATGTGGCGAACAAAGTGTGTTCTAGTTCCACGTGTGCTGCTGTTCCTTCTCACATCCTCTTGTATCACCATTCCTCTCTCCTCATAAACTGATGTAATGTGTTTTACATAAAAAAAAAACACTGAACCATCGATCTATGTGGCCACAGTCAATATTTCAGCCAGAGTTTGTCAGTACAGCAAAAGCTCAGATTAACCAATCATCTTAGTTTAGTTTAAGTTTTCATGTATCTTCAGAATGTTTAAATAAGCGTCATCACTCAGTGAAGATTTGAACAGTGATAAACATTCCTCCAATGTAATTATCCTTTAAAGAATAAGTTAAGGAGCAAAAGTTGTTCTAAAGCCCAAACTCACACCTTGTCCAAATGCATCCATGTCTATCTGCATGTGTGTTACAAAGAAAATTGGTGTTGGAAACTGCAAAAGATTTTTCAGTCATTAATTAAATATAAGTGCAATCTAACCGGACTGTTATCAGCTTCTGCTCAAATAAACGTTTGGGTTGAAACTCAAGATCTCTTAGTCAATTTGGCCTCAGCTGAGTGGCTCACACTTCTATAAACACTTTCTAAAGCCTTCCAACTCTGAGATGTGCACACACTCACACACATACAGTATCTCTGAGCTCTGCAAAATTGGGCATTTATTTATAAATGAGGCCTGTCTTAGAGGCTTCGCAACAAAACCACAATCTGCCTCAAGCAAAAAGCCAAAGATGTAAAGAACCTTGGCTGTGATTAACCAATGATTTATCTTCTTTTTTTTCCCCATTTTTTAGCCTTTTGTCTGCACAATGAACAGAATATTTTCAAGATGTTTGAGTTGAATACTGGAGTAGACACAATGAATATGTCCATATACAGCCTTATATCTAAGAATATATTCTGAATACAGTGATGCCCCAGCTAACGAACGCTTCCGGTAACGAAAAATTCAGCTACAGAAGAAAAAATCTGCCGGCTAACAATAAAAATTCGCTCAACAAAAGTAGATGGACCCGGAAGTGAACTATCACCCGGATGTAAATAGTCAACACAATAACGTGAATGCTCCCGCGGCAGCTCGATGTCTATGTTCCAGAGTTGCCGGCTCCTTAACAGTGCTGTGGCCTGGGTGTCATGTATTCTTACCTTGGCTTATGACTTGGTAGTGTGTCAGTGGACACTGCACACGTCCATAACTGTAAACACAGCTCCCGACACCAGAGCTGCCGCCTCTAAGCACACCTCCAGTGTATTTACAGCTACTGTTGTTAGCTACGGCTAACAACATAGCCATCTCTAGATTGGCGTTAGCTTACGACAGCAGAGGACAAATATGTTTTATTGGTCCCTAACATAGAATTGTTAGAAGTGCAGTCTGAGTTACTTCTTAGGCACACAGTCAGATTCAAATAAACATTAATAAGAGTAAGCTTAAGAAAAATAATTCATAATGAATTGAAGTCTGATTTACCTGATAAGGCCCTCTGCTGACTAACTCAGTCCTCCATGTATCACACAGAGATGGCCAGTCAGCAGGATTGATAGGGGCTGCCTTGACGGACTCGTGGGCATCTGAATATTTTGAGGTTGATGAAGTGTCCTCAGGCTGTTGAATGGTACCAGCAAATTCTCTGCTGGTTCCTTCACATGTAAGCAACTAAAACATAGATGCATATACATATATATATATATATATTCATTCTGCAGTAAGGATACACAATGATTCACAAATTAAGCACATCTGAAGCATAAATTATGATAAATGGTAGTATAGTTCAATTGTTGGCATCCTTTTGTCTCTGGAGACAATTGAATCTGCACATGTTAGTCAGTAGTTGCTTTGCAGCGCTGGCTATGGCTGTAAAGTCCGATGCGGGATCGGCAGCTTCGTTGACACTTGCTTCAGATGTAGTCGGTAGTGGGGACAGTGGGGACAATGGGGACAGCGGGAATGGGCTGGAGCTTCTGCTGCCGGCAAGTCCTCCTCTCCTCATGCAGGATCTCTCTCTCCTCCTCAGCCTGCCGGACTCCAGCCTTGATAGTGGAATGCCACTGTGAGCTGTTTGAGGTCGCTCAAGAATAGCTGGGTTAATGCCACAGGCCTTCAGGTCACGTTTGCAGGTGTCCTTGAAGCGCAGAACCGGCCTATCGGTCGGTCGCTTTCCTGTGGCAAGCTCCCCATATAGAATGTCTTTGGGGATGCGACCATCATCCATCCTGCACATGTGTCCAATCCATCGCAGGCATCTCTGAGTGAGGATGACGAGCATGCTTGGTACCTCTGCCTGGGAGAGCACACTTTTGTTTGTAACGCGATCACGCCAGGTGATGCCCAGAAGTCGTCTAAGGCAGTGCAGGTGAAAGGCGTTCAGTCTTTGCTCTTGGCGGGAGTAAAGAGTCCAGGCTTCGCTGCCGTACAGTAAGGTACTCAGCACACATGAGAGCATACGCTCTCCCTCGCTGCCTTGATGACCTCTGGTGGAATACCATCATTACCTGGTGCTTTCCCACAGGCCAGAGTGTCAATGGTCTTCCTGAGTTCACCGATGGTAGGTGGTGTATCGAGCTCCTCCATGATGGGCAGAGGAGTGACGCTCTCAATCGCTATGTTGGTAACAACATTCTCCCTTGCGTACACCTCTTGATAGTGCTCGGCCCATCTCTCCATCTGCTTTCTGCAATCCGTGATGATGTCACCCGAGGTGGACTTGAGGGGAGCAATCTTAATGGCACGAGGACCAAAAGCTTTCTTCATACCCTCATACATGGCACGGATGATACCACAGTCAGCAGAGGTCTGGATGTTGCTGCACAGCTTCAGCCAGTAGTCATTTGCACATTTACAGGCAATCCGCTTGGCACTGTTCCTGGCTTCTCTGTAGGCGGACAGTGTCTTCTCAGAAGGCTGCCTCTTGTACTCAAGTAGTGCAGCACGCTTGGCGGTGATGACAGGCTCCATCTCCTTTATCCCGGCCTCAAACCAGTCCTCACTCTTCGTCGCTCCCTTCCCAAAGGTATCCAATGCAACTTCATACACAGCGTCATGGATGGAGTCCCAGCGAGCCACAGCGCTGCCTGTAGGGACATCCTTGAGGGCCTTGTCAATAGCTTCTCTGAAGCTAATGATGAGTTCTGGTTTTGATGCACTGGCTGCATTGATCCCAGGACAACCCTTCTGCTTTGCACGATGGATTCATTTGGGCCGAAGACATACCTTACAGCAGACCAGAGAGTGGTCAGTGTCACAGTCGGCACTATCGTAAGTGCAAGTGATAAGGATGTTGTTCAGTAAGGTTCTCCTGGCGATGACAAAATCCAGTAGGTGCCAGTGCTTGGACCTGGGGTGTCTCCAAGACATTCTGTGAGGGGCTTAGTGTAGAATAAGGTGTTGGTGATGCACAGGTTGTGAACGGAGCACATCTCAAGTAGACGCTGACCGTTTTCATTGAATTTGCTGACTCCAAAATGCCCCAAGCAATGTGGCCAGGAGTTGTGGTCTGCACCCACCCGGGCGTTGAAATCACTGAGCAGGAGCAGATTTTCATTAGATGGAATCTCTCTGAACCTAGCCTCAAGCTCACTGTAGAATTTGTCTTTGGCCTCTGCTGTGGAGCAGAGTGTGGGGGCATAAATGCTGAAGATGTTTGCTGGTCCCATGGAGGTCATGAGGCGCAGAGAGGGGATGCTCTCAGTCCCTCGGGAAGGAGGCTCTACTGATGAGAGGAGGGTGTTGTGCACTGCGAAGCCAATTCCATGCAGTCGGCGCTCGTCTAGCTCCAGTCCCTGCTAGAAGAAGGTGTACTCCTTCTCCTTGAACCTGCCGCTGGAGGGAAGACGTGTCTCCTGAAGGGCTGCGATGTCAATGTTGAGCTTGGAAAGGTCACGATCGATGATGGCAGTTTTCCTGGCATCGTCAACTAACCGGAGATCATCAGAGATGCCAGGACACATTGTTCTAACATTCCAGGTCGCCAGCCGTAAGGCTTATGGTTTCTTAATATTAAGTTTACCTGGTGCGAGATTTGCAGTCTGCTTTTACCCTAAGCCCCAAGCACCCATTGGAGCAGGCAGACTGTGGCGAGTCAACACCTAACTGGCTGGGGTCTGCCCAGCTTAAGGCGGGCGGTAGTTGACTAGTGAGATGCGATGATCCCTCCCACCGCCAGAGACAACCCGTAGCGCCCGAGCTTACGGCAATACGCTCTGGGCTTATCACTCATAACTGCTGTCGCCCGTGTTGGCTTAGCTGCTAAAACAGCGGCACTGGAGTGACCTCTCCAGGTGCAGGCCTGGGGGGGTAATAAGGGGATCCTGGAGTGCCCTGTTGCCAGGATCCCTCTCTCGGTGTTGGTGACAGAGTCCGACGGAAAGGCGAGCTGATACAGTCGGTGTCAGCACGACTGCAGGAGTTGCCGGAAGGTGTCGCAAAGCTCAACCAACCGCCTGCAGGGCTCCACTCTGGATCTTCTGACAGGGTTTACTCCCTTAGCCTTGGGCTCTCCAGAGCTGTACACAAGGCAGTGCAACTATTTAACCCATAGTTGGGGATCTGGTTCGTGAGCACCAGGGCATGTCCACACACCGGTGGGCCTGCATGCTGCACGTCTAGGGGCCAGGTCTCCTTCGAGTCCTTTTGTAGTTTCGCTTGGGGCTGCGAGGTACCCAATTACCACGTGTCACCACGAGGAGGTACCATATAGGACTTACTGGCGGAGAGGTTGAACTGACAGGGAGAGACTTACATGCACACGGCTCTTCTTTTCGCAGTGCCGCAGGCAGCAAAGCTGCAAGCGGCGATGCTAGTCAGCTGTAGGGGCACAATACTTCTTGCGCATCACACCAATCATTGAGACACACAGTTCAATTACATGGGTAAAAAAAACATTGACAATTTTGTTTAAAATTTTTTATGATTGACTTGAATAGTTGACTTGAATGAGCTTTCATACAGTTTGTTTACCACCTAGATGACTGAGAAATGTCATCACAGCATAAGCTATTCTAGCTTTAAAATATCTGGTAGACAACTTGAATAAGTATTGATGTTGCAGTATGTATTTCATGTGTAAATTGTATTTATCATCAAATATGTTTTATTGTTCTACTTTTACCATAATAATAGAAGTGTGTAAGACAGCTTTTAATAATAGATACTGTTGGCATTCTTAAATAGACTCCTTTTGAAAAGGGTGAATATGTGGCAATACTGCATTCAAATGAAAACTGGGATCTGTATTCAAGCTATAATTCACATTATTTTCTGTCTCAATAGAGGGCTAGAAATGCTTAACGGTTTAGCCAATTTATTGGCATAGTAAAGAGTTGATTGTGTAACTGATGTGAATATTGTGACAGAGTATGTGTGAATATTTGATGGAATTATACCCAAATTGTGTCTATACTGATATTAGAAACATGACTGCTGATGTAACATACAATTACAGACTCACCTGCTTCAAGCTGTGTCTCACTTGACGTGCTGCTGCTTGTTGCTGACAGGACATCCAAAACGTCGCACCACTACATTTAGTCTGTCATTCTACTGCAAATAAAGTAGGTGTTGTACAAATAAACTGTATTTTATTTGACTATGACCTACATTTACCGTAACTAGTAACAAAGTTAAACTGTAAGATTCAGCAATAATAACAATAATGATATTAACAACAAAAACAATAATAATAATAATAACAATGACGACATACAGTACATAGCAGTGATATCAGAGACCACAAATAATTGGCTAAACTTATATTCTCCAGCAAGAGGTGAAGATGTAAGTGAAGGCTTTTCTGCAGAAGACTTGATGTGTTCAACATATCAAACTATTAACTAGTTGTGATTAAGCAATGGTAAAATAAATGAGGTTGCACTACAATTGACACTACAAGTGACAGGAGCTACACAACAGTAGCATTATTAGGTAACTTGGCTTTATTCCAACTTTGCTACATAGCTAGTAGTGGTAGTTCGCTAGTGAGTACAAACAAACAAAAGTCAAACAGCTTTTTTTAATGTTAGAAAAGACGACATACCTTTACATTGCGTCCTCTTTTCCACCTCCTCTTTTCTCCGCTTTCTGAAAGCCACACCTGAGGGTTTTGATGACCTCGTCATCATAACAGTAATTAACTATGACAAATATGACTTGTTGACGTCTATAAAGTATCGCTACCTGAGATGCACACCAATAACTCGCCCCTGCCCTCCTGCTCTCTCCCACAGTGGAAGGTGAAGGTCAGTTTCAGAGTCAGGTCAAATGATAAGAAACATTATTTATTCATTTTTTATTTTCAAGACAGACTAGGAGGAAATGGCGCCATTCGGGGTTGCAAATTATTACTATTATTTTTTTTTTTATTGTTTTCATTATTTTCGAAGCCTGGCAGCTGCACCCCCTCGAGCAAGTGGCGCTCTAGTTCGCCTATGCCTCCATGTACCCTTGCAACTGTGGTAATCACATTCAGGGTTCCCATTCGTTTCTTAAAATTATTTTCCAGGATATTTTCAGCTGTTATAGCATAACAGACAAGTTATTACACCATATATTAATACGTCCTCCTAAGAAACCCTGCTCACACTCACAGTCCAACACTAGCAACACCCTGCAACTGAAAGTCACTAGATTTAGATCTCGGTGCTTCTTCATGAAAAGTCACTAAGATAATGAAAATTATCAAGTAAGTTAACCAAAATAATCAATAATAGCAACAGAATGAGCAAAATGATCAAAATACTTAAGTGTTAACAAAAATGACCACTAACACCAAAATTTAACAAAAAAAAAATGAACAAAATGAGCAACATTTGACTTTTTTCTCAATTTTTATTACTGGAAAATTGGTCATTCATTTTCCATGTTTTCCAGGATGCGTGGGATCCCTGGCATTATCCTGGGTCACTCCTCTGGCCTCACCCAGAGCACCAGATACGGAACTGACACAGTCTACACAAAAACGCATCTTTCATTCCTGGACTGAGAAGGTGACCCTTTGCATCCTCACCCTCCTCAGCATCATCTGGTTTGGCACAAAGTCTGCCTGGTGGTCGTCAAAGATGCAGTGACAGAGGAGTTCAGTGGTCATCTCTCCTTGCAGTCAGTGTCCAGACCTCACAGGAATACAGGAAGATTCAATTCAATTTTCAATTCAGTTGTATTTGTATAGCACCGATTATAATCTAAGGTTCTCTAGGTACTTCACAATTTGAGGCCAAAGCCTCAGGAAGTCATTTTTACCACTGAATGTTTTTATGACTGTTGACACTGTGACTTATTTATTGGTGCCGTTACTGTCTACTGTTCCCTATGGCGCAATAGTACACTACGGTTTAAGCAGCTGATTAATTTTCTATTCATTTCTACATACGTACATCTGCAGGTTTTAAAGTACTTTACACATTTAAACTCACTTATATTCTTTTATTTACAGTAGTCATACCTGAAGTAGATTATATTATGTTTCTGAGATTTATTTTATATGTCTTGGTTCCTCTCAGAAGTCTTCATTATTGAGCAAACTGTACCCTGGGAAGACTCAGTGGATGAGGCCTGCAAGTGAAAACACATTTTCTGAGCTGGCTGCCGAGGCTAAACAAAAAGGCACGTCAACATCAACAGCCAGGTTGTAGAGGGATCTGGGTGTCGCAGCCATGTCAGAGGTGGCAGAGAGAAGCAGCCAATAGCACTGAATCGGGAGGTGAGACCTGTGCTGGGTCCAAAAATAGCTGGAAAAAAGGTAGGTGGTTCTGGGACACCAGAATCCACTGCCAAGAGGTGTCGAAGGCGAACTGACAAAACACTGAAAAACAAGGGTGCGTCAGGCATCCATAACCAAATCCTCAGTGTTGCTCTTCAACCAGCTCTTTTGTGTAAATAACATGAGCAAAAAGTACAAGCTTGAACAAAGAACTTAACACCATCTGGTGTTAGGTTCTTTTCAAGTGTTTTGCAATACACTTGGATATCTTACTTTACTGTAATGAAGCAAGACAAGGCCCAATTTCCCCCAGGGGATCAATAAAGTATTTCATATTTCTGATTCTAGATCAATGGGAGATGACCCGGGCTGTACATTGTCATGATGAGTGATTTCTGCACTGTTTATTTTAAATGCTATTCACTATTCTTAAAGGCTACTTTTAATTGCTGCACTCATTTGTTATTTGTATTTGGAAGGAAAAAACTGTCTCAGTTTTATGTGTTTACATAGAAAAAGAGAATAAAGAGAATACAATAGAGATACAATAAAGAGGTTCTGAAGAGATCATAGCACTGCCCCCACAGGCTTGTACAGTAGACACTAGGCATGATGGGTGATCACTTCATGTGCCTGTCTTCTTACCCTGATGCCCCATCACACTGGAACAGAATACATCTGGACTCATCAGACCACATGACCTTCTTCCATTGCACCATTCTTTATGCTCTCCAGCAAACTGAAGCTTTTTTGTGATTATCCTCATTGATCAGTGTTGTTTTAAGGCTACACAGCTGTTTAGTCCCAATCCCCTGAGTTCATTCACATTGTGTGTGTGGAAATGCTCCTACTTTCACTATTAAACATAGCCCTGAGTTCTACTGGTGGTACCAAACATTTACCAATCACAATCATTCAAGATTTTTTTTCTGACCGCATTTCTTCCTGAAGATGACGGTTCCCCACTATCCTTCCAGGTTTTAATTGATTGATTGATTGATACTTTATTGATCCCACAAAAAGGGGAAATTCACAAACAGCAGTGAACTGAGCTTGGGCCTTGCAGTTGGGGGGAAAAAAAGGCGGGGGGGGTACAATAGGAAAAAAAAGCACAGTTTCCAGAATTAGGCTCCATAGGAAGCAAAATTATGGTCA
>JAQQAE010018375.1:0-11212 GCA_029823295.1 Pseudamia nigra
ATAATTGTGTGATAACAGTGGATGCATTGTGTTGTATCAGTTCTGGTATGTAGACAAAAATCCTCCCCCAAAGCATCGTCCAGATGTTAAGTTCTATGATATTCTATCATAGATACGCATGTCCATAAAGAGTTCCTTTAGTCATAACATGATGAGTCTTCTATTGATGCTGTTAATGCAGTATAAAGTGATTGACAGGACACAAACTTTCCCAGCTCTGTGAGAGAGTCAGTTGCTGGATCACTGTCCTGGCACTGGTTTCACTCTTTGTGCACTGCTCTATAGAGTTAGACTAGTCTCATTTTTTCTCTCAGATTAGTGTAATGCGAGTTATACTGATCCCACACTAGTAGATAATATGGCCAGTTTTGGGCCCAATTTGAATAACCAAGTGAGTGTTTCAGGTGTGAGGCCACATGGTTCAGATATTCAGTGTAGATTATCTGGTAATGGAGAGTTTCACTACTCACAAAATGACTGGAGCCACTCCAGTGATTTTTAAATATGTTTTTCTATTCATTCATTTTCTACCCCTTAATCCTTGCAAGCATCAGGTGGGTGCTGACATACAGAGACAGACGAACATTCACACTCACATTCATAATTAAAGGCAATTTAAAGTGAACAATTAACCTGAGTGCATGTTTTTGGATGTGGGAAGATTTCCATGAGGGAAGCCATACAGTAAAGTGCCACCGGTCTACACTGGGACCGATGGGACCTTTTGCTGTGAAGCACTGGTGCTAAGCATTGCACCACCATCCCTGTGTTTTATATTAAGGTGTAAAATTTTGGATGAATATGTTATAAGGCAGCTCAGTTTCTCTTCACAGTGAAAACCTACCATTATCATTAGAACCTATGTTCATTTCTCCAATAATGTTACCCAAAAGTATTTTGTTAAATGTATTTGACCTTCATTCTTGGATTCTTTGATCATTCGCATATGAAATCACATGCTTATTATTACTTTAATAATTATTCCTGAAAAATATTTCCATAATTGTGGTTTTCTTCTGGATCTAGCGTTGTAAATGTTTAAGATGTGTCCCATTACTGACTTTTCACTACAGTTTAGTGTCAGATGCATGTCTTTAGCTTTATTTTTAAACCCTGTACATATAAGCATTCGGGATCACTATATCCAGAATATTGCCCGTATCTGGATCAAACTTTGTGGTGATATACTGTGGGGGGGTGGGGCTATTCTGGGTGTATTTGTGGCATTACAAGGACAAATGTTGAATTTGACGTCAACGGTGAAGAATCATTTAAAAATCTTCTGGGTCTAGATGATGATCTAGGTCACTCCCGGAAGCTGACAGATTGGTCCTTGTGCCATTTCTAAACAATTCTGAAAATTCCATCCACATCCATTCATACCTTTTGAGTTATGTTGTTATGTTACGAACAAACAAACAAACAGATAAACTAATGCAGATAAAACTTAGCCTACTTGATAATGGTAATTAGAGATAAGATTCTCTGATTCTCCCTGCACATGTGATATAACCTATATTTTTTCTAATCAGGCTCTAGCTAGTGTCACCAAAAATAAAGTCTGGGTTAGTTTCACTATAAAATGTTAGTAATCCTACCCCAAGCTGCAAATGGAGACAGTCATTGAGTCTGTCACAAAGTTATAATAAATAGTAATATGTGCATTTATTAATCAGAAGAATTATACTTGCTTGTATCTGCTTTGTGCTGAGAGTTAATCATTTGTTGATGGTCACTGCATTTCTATGCATATGGTAGCTTGTTTTCTACACTGTTGTCACTGTAAAGGGATTTGGGAGTGGGTTCTTCAATGGCTCTCTACAGCGAAATCAGGGTGCAGGCTGTAGACAACCATAGATGTAGAGAACCAAGACATACATTTATTTAGAAATGGAATAATCTCACAAAACAATCAAATACACATTTCACATACAGACAGAAGCAAGTGTAAATCGTCTATATAGAAATTTTAAGAGGCAGCATTTTTTCTAGCCGACCTTTAAAGAGGCTTTAACACTGTCACGTCAGCTCAGTTTTAAGTCATAAAATGTCATCATTTACCAAGAATTCAAATCACATTGGCTCTATGTAACATAATAATAAACTAAACAGTTTTTTTCAACCGGAATTTACTATACTGTATATTGCATGACATCTCTCTGAAGTTTACCTAAGTTACAGTCCAGTGTTGTTTTTGCTATTATTCACTTCTATTTCAGATCATAGCCTACCAACCATATGGCAAATCAGTGGACTGGTGGGCCTTCGGTGTGTTGCTGTATGAGATGTTGGCTGGACAGGTTGGTCTATGTATTTTATGTTTGAACTGTAAAAATGTTTCATTAGGTTAACACATAAGCTCAGTGTAAAGTGCAGGCCAAGCTGCTACTCTTAGCAGCATTTGTATTCATTCAGTTAAATGTTAAAAAGAACAAACATTTGTGCTTGTACCCTTTCAATTTGACATTGCGTAATGAAAGGTTAGCGATTAAATTATAGCCCTTAATGAGTTTTTCTCTCACGGCATTAATAATTGTTAAGAGCAGATGTGACATTTGCAAATAGTGGATATCTCATTTGAAGTGGAGATTGTGAATTTGTAGGACCAGCCACATTTTATTTAGCCTTTTAATGATTCAATTGAAAAACCTTAATTTATCATTTACCCTGGTCTGTTTTCTTCCTCCTCTCCTCTAATTTCCTCTTGTTTCCTCCTCCTCTCACACAGCCTCCATTCGACGGTGAAGATGAAGATGAGTTATTTCAGTCCATCATGGAGCATCATGTCTCCTATCCCAAGTCAATGTCCAAGGAGGCTGTCGCTATCTGTAAAGGGGTGAGTGTCTAAGCTCAAGACCCTTGCTACGCCTCACAAAAGCTCTCTGTCTCTTTTAGAAACTCTGTCACACGCCAAAAGGAGAAATGGGAGGGTGCAAGATGAGAAGGAGACAGGGAGGGAGGGAGTGACATCCAAATTATCTGCATAATTAAAACCATTGTGAAGGGACATTTATTTGGAGTGAAACAACATTGTTCAATCTTGCTATCTGTCCTCTTTCCATCTCTCTTTGTCAAAATGCTCTCCTCGCTCGTCCTTCTCGCTCTGCAGTGTTCATTGTTAAGCCGCTGTTTCGCTTTTTGCATTGTGCGTCTTCTCTTTTACGTTCGCCCTCTTTCTCTCTGTCTCACACACACACACACACACACACACACACACACACACACTGAATATGTTGCTCTAATAGCCTAAGCCTGTGCCATGTGCTCGCTTGGCTGTGGAAAGTTGTCTTCAGAGCAGGCCGACCAGAACCAAATGATGCCCTGATACTTCCCAGCTGGACATGTGTGTGTGTGTGTGTGTGTGTGTGTGTGTGGGTTTGATGCAAGTGAAACAGAGAGAGCTGATTATGGCCCTAAATGGAGGAGTGGGTTCTCTCTATCAAACCACCACCTCTCTCACCTCTCTCTCCTACCTTCACAGTTCACTTACCACAAAACGCACACATTCTCATAAAAGCATGTACTGTATCAGATGTTTAGACACATATCTATCATTTTGAGCTGAGAAGAATGTGATCTTTCGTTGGCTTTTAGGACTCCTTCATGATTATGCACACCACCAAAAAAAATTTAGTACTATGATAGACTGATTAATTGATTTGATGATGATTAATTTGTGCCATTGAGAGAAGCAGCTTGTCAATTCCAAGTATTGAATTTAAGTGAAAGAATTCTCAGAAAAATAAAAAATAATCCCCTACAATCAGCTAGATTTTTAGACTATGTTTGGCATTCAGTTCCAGATTTATTGATCAATTATGTTGAGTTTGATGTTCAGTGTTAGAGATTTATTCATGTAGGTGTTCAATATTTTAATTTAGTTTCTAATAAAGTCAGAATAATTTATTCCTAGCATTGTCAAGTTTATGTCCTCGTGGCTGATACTAGCCAGTTTTGGTGTATATAATTTAAATTAATGTGATAAAACTCACATAACTTGCCTGTCTTTGCCAGGCTGCCATCTGCCATGATCTCACATTACCTCATGACATCATCAAACTATTTATTTTTCACCTCAACCAAAGATGATTTTCCAGCACTTATGTTATTTGACCTTTATGTAACCAGGTAACTCATTAAGAACACATTCTTATTTACAATGGCTGCCTGGCAAAAGGCAGAGCTTCTTGAGGGATAGGAGGAGTTAAAATGGAAAGGAAAAAAAAAGCTACAAAAGCAGAAGAGCACAATAAAAGATTGGCAGCATATTCACCACAACACACAAGCATACAAATTTACAGGATAGCTCAAATAGGTGAATGGTGTAGCTGCAGAAAGCCTACTTGATCTGCCTCATTTTGAGTGTCATCAACAAACTAAAATAGTTTAGTATGATAGCTGATTAAAAATAGAAGCTTATTGCACTGTATCTGAAAACAACCAACGTCCAATCCATGGCCAGTGTTCCCACTTAGTGTATTTTTAGATATGAAACATTTTGACATCATGTGCTGGAACTGCTGCTTTTGCCTAAACCTAATGTCACATTATCATTCCACCTGTTGTGGATGTTGTTTATTTTGTTGGTTTTAGTGATAGTTGATGTGTAGAGTTGAAATTCTTCCTGAACAGAAAGTGCTTCATGTAAATGTTGACGTCTGCTCTGTGTGTGTGTGTGTGTGTGTGTGTGTGTGTGTGTGTGTGTGGAAAGAGCGTGATCAGAGACATTTCCACTCTCCTGCTTCCACACTAACCAGCATCCATATTTCATAGCCATGGAGGGACCATACACAGATAGACATAGACACACATGCATGAAAGCTGCTACAATATTCTGTACTGCTGTAGTGTTAGGAACATGATGGGTTCTGGTCCCCAGGATTCTACTGTAATGACTAATTGTGCAGATGTGTTCCTATACTGTTCATGCATGAGCAGCCAGGCACGTGGACATGCACACACATACACACAAACATGCAGTCATTTTCGCTGCTCAGTTTTTATGAACAGGATGTTGTGGAAGAGCATGGAATCTGAACAAAAGTGTATGTAGGTGAAAATACAATGTAGTAGTGGGAAAAATTGTAGCGCTTTAGTTTGGAGAAATGAGGCCTCTCATTCCTGGTATAGTACAAACATTGTTTGAGTCTACATGATTATACACTAAGTCTGAAGATGAAGCGCATTTAAAGTTGGTCTACTGAAGTAGAAGTAGAAACAAAATCAACAATCCAAATCTGAATCACAGTTTTTCATCTATAAAATGTAAACTAGATACAGCCAAACTATAAGAAGTTTTCAGCCTAGTTTTCCTGAGATTTGGTTTGACAAAAGCTAGAAGAAAACTACAACAAACCGGTCAATAATGAAATAAACACTAGGCTTTATTTTCTTAAATGTACATATATTGGTGACATGCAGTGTTTCCTACTAATTATCCAGGCTCTGGCCTAATGACCGTCGACTATACAGTATATGTTAGTGGATACAATGAGTGTGACGTCACCCATTGGCTTCTGAATTGCTGTTTTGAGGCCAATTGGGTTACAACTTCCTGGCTGCTTTCAAGCCAAAAACAGTATGTGACCATATTTGGGCAGAGGTGCAACAGCACAGTATTTCAGGGGTCTTATGGTACGCTAATGCTGAATGCTACTTTACTGTCTCCGTAAAGTTCATCAAGCACTCTCTAACAAAGTCATATCACAGTGTTGTTAGTGTAAGCACTCACAACTTCGGTCAAACATCTGTCTGGAAAAAGTAGAAGCTATGAAGGTCCCTCTCAGTCCGACTCAGCAGGCAAGTGGAGACTCAGAGACTCATTCATCAATGTCCTGCAAGACAAAAATGTGTCAGACTATTTGCCATAATATATTTATAATGTAGCAAAAAACATAGAGATGGACCACCAGATCTTTTGTTAGAGGATTCAAATGATACGTAGGAGGCCGTGATGACTTGAAGCTGAATAAACCGTGCTCCAGTGCCCCGGTGGCTGCCACAGGTATTACACCTTTAAGTTATTTTCACATCAGCCTCACTGCACAGCCCCAGTCCTGTCCCACTGGTTCCCAGTGCTTCAGCTAAGCAACAGTGTAAATTGAACTTACTGCATGTTGAATTTCAGCTTCCAGAGTTACCAAGCTTGTTCGCTGTCTGAATTTGTCTTGCCATCAGTTGTTATTTTTTTCACCAGCAGCAAGGCATGTTACACAATGTCTCAAAGTTGTATTGGACAGACTTTTATAGTGCATAGGCAGTACAGAATACAAAGTAGAAAGAATTGACTACTAAATTTAAAATGTTCATGATTTAGATATCTGCCTCTTTCTATCGATGACTGTATATCAAAGTGCTTCATGGGATATGTCAAGTAAACTAGCATAATATAACACTCTAAATTGAAACTATAACATGATGAGTGATAGCAGTGATAAATGATAAGCATGTGTATGTGTGTATGCATGTGTACACAGTGTAAAGTTGAGTGACCTGTGGAAAATGTTATTTTAGCTCTAATGTAATGAGTTCTGACTGCTTCTCCTGAGGGAGGCACACCCCACCTACACACACAAACACACTGACGTCATCAGCCTCAATGCTGTTCTCAAGGTTTTGTGTGGACAGACATCATAAACGGTTCTTAATTATGCCCCTGGAAAAACTGCTGCATTTAAGCAGCAAAAAAAAAAACAAAAAACCCACACACAACAACTGTTATTCATTTCTCTGCAAGGGCTCTGCAGGTCCTCAGGGAGCTGTGTCTGAGATGATAGATACTAGGACGGATGGTTGTTTAAAAGAAGGGAACTAGAAAAATGTAAAAAATGGTGGTAATAATAATACTGGTATTTATTTACAAGGAGGAATCATGGATGGAAGCACTGAGGCAAAGAGACAGGAATAAATGAGATGAAACTTTAATGAATCCGGAGGGGAAATTTGGGGCATCGCAGCAGCGCACCGTTGAGGATGGATCAGATAAAAACCTGTGTTGTAGTGCAGGATTATGCTTACAGCTATGCTTATATGTAAATGTTACAAGTGAAGGCATCACACATCATAAAATGCAATAATTAAAGGCATTTAGCCTGTAATCTACTGGGCTAATCACTGTTATACTGCAGCATGTGAGCAAAAAGATAAATCACAGCTTTATTGTAGCTGGTTTACAGTTTGTGAACACTGTAGATGTTTCTAGATTTTTGCATAAATTTGGCCTAAAACATTATCTGACTTTCACACACGTCCCAAGAGTTGATACAGAGAACCCAATTAATCGAATGAGAAAAAATGGTATACTGGGTCAGTTATTGATTGAGGAAAATGACAACATTGTATATCTGCGAGTGGCAAAGTATTGGAACCTTTCCTGTCAGTACCTGGTTTGTCTCCATTGTGCTGCCATAACTGCAGCCGAAGATCTGACATTTTAACCTATTCCTCCAAACAGAACAGTTTCACCTTTGGGATGTTAAGTGAGTTTTCTGAATCACTGACTTCAAGTCCTTCTGTACTATTTTAAATGAGTTAAGTTTGTAACTTTGACTTGGCCATTCCAAAACATTGACTTTGTTCTTTAACCACTCATTAGTAAAACAACTTGTGTGCTCAGGGTTGTGTTGTTGCTGCATGACCCACATTCTATTAAGATTTAGTTTAGAGACACATCTTGACATTTTTCTTTAGAATTTGTCAGTATAATTAGAAATGAATTGTTCTATCCATGATGCCAAGCTATTGTGGCTCAGGTGCAGTAAAACAAGTCACAACCATAATACTGCCACCATCATGTTTGAGGTGAAGTTTTTATGCTCGTGTTCTCAGCAGCATACAGCTATGAATGAGAAAATTACCTCTGGCTGTTCAATAAAACAGAAAAGTTATAAGTGAAAGGATGGAGGATATGATCCCCTGTCTTTCCTCTCTGTGTCCAGCTGATGACGAAGCATCCAGCGAAACGACTGGGCTGCAGTCCAGACGGTGAGAGAGACATCAGGGAGCACAGCTTCTTCCGCTACATGGACTGGGAGAAACTGGAGAACAAGGAGGTGCAACCGCCATTCAAACCCAGAGCTGTAAGTCATGAGTTGCACCATCGTAAAAAAAAAAAAAAAGTCACTGCAGCACAAAACCAGGAGTTCAAACTCTTGATAAAGATGCTGATGAATTTAACTCCCTTTCCTTTTTTTCATCCTGACATCTTTAGTTTTCGTTTGACATTCCTTTGACATTTCCTTTGATGTTCTTTTCTCTGTCTCATTTTTTCACTTTCAATCTGATATTTCTGTCTCTTTCTCTGTTGTGGACACAGGTAAGTCATGATATGATGAGGAGGATGATAGTGATGGTGGTGAATGTGTGGCATCAATACTGCAAGGGGCTTTAAAATGAAAGAAAAAAAGGGCTTAATGATGGTTATTTTAATTTGGGGAAAACTCCAAACTGGTATAGTCACCAGGGTTTCTGTCTGTGTAGGGGTTACTTTGAGTTGAGAGTAAATCTCCAGAGAATAAGTGAATGTCCACACAGCATCTGCAAAAGTGACCTTAAACAACCATATGTTTGTGTTTTTCCTTTGTGTGCATTCACTGCACGACAAAATTAGTTTGATCATGACTGGAGCCAGAATGATGTCATCGCATAGTCAAACACATCATAGTACATACACACTGTCACACATTCACTCACACAGCCTTAGGCCACAGTGCTGCTAAAGAGTTTTTCTGAGTTATGCTTTTTATGCAGCTGTCTTGACCCGCTGGGATTGTGTGTGTGAGTGTGTGTGTGTGTGTGTTTGAGTCTTGACTGCAAATGGAGCAATGTATATGACTGTGTGGATTTCAATGTGCATGCATGTACGTACATCTCCTTCTTTTGTGAAAATAAACAACAGTGTCAGTAAATACAATACACATTTTTGTTTGTGTGCTTGTGAGTGTGTGTTAAAGGTGACCGTACATATTTGGCTGTTTTAACATTTAGGTGTGTGCCTTCAGTCCTCTGATGTGACTACTAACATATGTTGTCTGATCTCTTCTCTTTTTTCAATGTTCTCTTTGAGCTCATCTTGAATATCTTTGTCTTTAAACCCTTAGCTGTCACTTTTTTTCTGTCTGCAGAAAATACAGATGATGTTTTTTTTAAGAACTCATCCATTCAGCCATCGTCATACATTGTACAGATGTTTTATTTATGTTTTTGGTGCTCTTCTCTTGGAATTCTTTTGATAAAATAGGTTTGGTTGTGCCTTATAGCTGTTTTAAAGAGTGTGCTGAGTGAAAACCTACATTTCTGGACACCTGAAATTCACACTCACAGCTTGAAATGAAACATGGCACAGTTGTCTACAGAGATTTCAGTTGTGAATCTTCATTTTACTCTGTCTGGAAATGTAGTTTTCCCCCACTGTTGGCTTCCTCAATTTCTGTTCAAGAAGCACAAAAAATGCCGGACTGGTGCATGATGGTGCCATTAGCAAATGGATGCATCAGGCGTAGAGCTGGGCAAATTCACAGTCTTAGATCATGATCAGTCTTAATTTGGTGAGTCACGTAGAAGAATTTAAAGTCTCTTATTAATCAGTGTAAATGCTGTATTTTACAATGATCACTGCATTATGGTCTGTTTGTAGCTTTAATATTCCTTGGCTTGTGATAATGATTCTGAACATCTGTCCACACTATGAAAGTTCTGTTTGGTCCGCTTTAACCTGCAGAGGTTTGTGCAACTTGTTTTGCTGCTACTGGAGAAATAAAGACTGACTTTCATTACATTTCAATAATTACAGTAAGGCTGAGCCACTGGCTCCTGAAGTCAGTGCCGCTTTACTGATGCAACAGTGCAATGTTTTAAACTTATCATTAAATTCTGATTGTCACTGCCTGTGGCCCGTTTTTTACTGCCAGTATCAGTTTGTTTCTGCTAGACACTAGATGGACAACGAACCAAGAAGGACCATGGGACACTACTTTTGGTCACTGTTTTACTGCTAGTCCAACAAAGCCAAGCAAATATAATTAAGTTGACTGAAATTCTTGCAGATCCCTGATTGGTTCACTGTCACACATGTCAGATCATCACAGAACACACTGAGCAGGAAGTCACCAAAATCATCGTACAAAGTTTTCTAGTAGATAAATCTCGATAAATCAACCACAGATTTTCTAAACAACTACATTCATGCCTCAAAATGTCTTAAAACTATGTTTTATTTAGGAGGTTCTAACTTCATAAGTTCTAATTTTCATCCATTGTCATTTACTGAGTTTAATTTTTCTAACAGTGAAGAAAGTGAAGTTTCATTTACTACCTTAATATGTTACTTCTTGACTGTTTGATCTTCTTCTTCTCCTTTCGGCTGCTCTGATCAAATTAAAAATTAAGCTCAGTCTATGACCTAGGAGACAGTGTGAACCTGTTTGGACTATCCACAGTTATTGTTGCCTTGCTTGGAGCTGCAGTAGCACCACAGTAGCATCATTATATATTTACATTGATTTACCATAGAAGTCATGTGGTTGTGGAACTTTTCTGACAGTGGAGTCGAGTTAAGTCTGGCAGAGTCGAGTTGATAAAGGCAGTGGAAAACAGGTACACAGTGGCCCCTGGTCAATGTGAACAGTTCAGCAAGTGGAAGATGAAATGTTCTCCAAAAGGCATAACATTAAACATGAAACACTTTTTTTGTAATATTTTAAGCAATATCAGTGTATTATTCAGAATTTAGACGCTGAATTTTTTGGTGAGGACATAGGAGAGGTTTCTTCTGATGACTCTTCTATGACAGCCATATTTGTGCAGGTATCGCTGAACAATTGAACAGTGTACTACAACTCCATAGTCTGCAATATCTGCCCAGGAAACTTTTGCAGTCAGCCAAGGGTTCTGACTTGCTTTTCTATTAATCCTACGAACAGTTCTGATATTTTTCTTGGTCTTCTAGATCTTATCTCCACTCTAACCTCTTAGAAAACAAAAATAATACACTGACTTTTCTCAAGATAATGCAAGAGTATTTTTAACGTTATGCCTTTTGTAGATCATTTAATCTACCACTAGCATATCTGTTTGCAAAAATAGAAATTTTGACCAGGTGTGCCCAAACTTTTGCATGCCAGTGTATATACAGTGCCTCCGGAAAGTATTCATAGCGCTTCACTTTTTCCACAATTTTTTATGTTACAGCCTTATTCCAAAATGGATTAAATTC